>CAUYRT010092226.1:0-21457 GCA_963574885.1 Lepilemur ruficaudatus | reverse complement strand
ATTGGCCAACTAAATATATATAGAAAAAATTAGCCGGGCATGGTGGCGCATGCCTGTAGTCCCAGCTACTTGGGAGGCTGAGGCAGAAGGATCGCTTGAGCCCAGGAGTTTGAGGTTGCTGTGAGCTAGGCTGACACCACGGCAGTCTAGCCCGGGCAACAGAGTGAGACCCTGTCTCAAAAAAAAAAAAAAGATAGTCACAAATTGACAATCTAATGACACATCTTAAAGAACTAGGAAAGAAAGAGCAAACCAAACCCAAAGCCAGCAGAAGAAAAGAAAGAAATAAGGTTAGAGCAGAACTAAACAAAATGGAAAAAAAAGAAAAAAAATAATACAAAGGATCAGTGAAACAAAAAGTGGGTTCTTAGAAAAGATAAGATTGATAGATTTCTTGCTAGATTAACCAGGAATAGAAGAGCAAGAATCCAAATAAGCTCACTAAGAAATGAAAACGGAGATATTAACAACTCACATAATGGAAATACAAAATATCATCTGTGAATACTAGGAAAATCTCTTTGCACATGAATTCAAAAATACAGAGGACATGGACAAATTCCTAGAAACACATAACCTACCAAGACTCCATCAGGAAGAAATGGAACTCTTGAATAATAAGCAATGAGATTGAAGCAATAATGAAAAAAATCTTCCAACCAAATAAAGCCCCAGACCAGATGGATTCACAGCCAAATTTTTTAAGACCTCTGAAGAAGAGCTGGTACCCATACTGTAGAAATTATTCCATAACACTGAGAAAGAGGGAATCCTCCCCAACTCATTCTATGAAGCCTGTATCACCGTGACACCAAAGCCAGGAAAGGATACAACAAAAAATGAAACTACAGACCAATATCCCTTATGAATATAGATGCAAAAATCCTCAATAAAATATTAGCGAACCAAATTCAGCAGCACATCAAAAAAAAAAAAAAATCCACCATGACCAAGTGGGCTTCATCCCACAGATCCAAAGATGGTTCAACATATGTAAATCAGTAAATGTCATTTACCACATAACCAGAAGGAAAAACAAAAATGATACGATTATCTCAGTAGATGCAGAAAAAAAGATAAAATCTAGCACCTTTTCATGATAAAAACCCTCAACAAATTTGGCTTAAGAGGAACATATCTCAAGATTATAAAAGCCATATTACAGTAAATCTACAGCCAACATCATACTGAATGGGGAAAAGTTGAAAGCATTCCCCCTAAGTTGTGGAACAAGACAAGGGTGCCCACTGTCACCACTTCTATTAAATGTAGTGTTGGAAGTCCTAGCCAGAGCAGTCAGGCAAGAGAAGGAAATAAAAGGTGTCCAAATTGGGAAAGAGAAGGTGAAACTATCATTTTTTGCTGATGATATGATCTTTTATCTAGAAAACCCCAAAGATTCTGCCAAGAGACTCTTGGAATTGATAAATAAATTCAGCAGATCCCAGGTTATAAAATCAATGTACATAAATCAGGAGCATTTCTATTATATATATCAATAGCAGTCAAGCTGAAAGTCAAAGACTCAATACTATTCACTATTCACAATAGCTATAAAGAAAATAAATACCTAGGAATATACTTAAGCAAGGAAGTGAAAGATCTCTACAAAGAAAACTACAAAACACTGAGGAAAGGAATTGCAGATGACACAAACAAATAGAAAAACACATCATGCTCATGGATCGGTAGAATCAACATTGTTAAAATGTCCATGTTACCCAAGGTTATTTACTGATTCAGTGCAATCCCTGTCAGAATACCAATGTCATTTGGAACCAGAAAAGAGCCTGAATAGTCCAAGTGGTCTTAAGCAAAAAGAACAAACATGGAGGCATCTCTTTACCAGACTGTATATTACAAGGTTGTAGTAAGCAAAACCAGCATAGTATTGGCACAAAAATGGGGACATAGACCAATGGAACAGAACAGACAACCCAGGTGTAAAACCATCCATGTACAGTCAACTGGTCTTTGACAAAACAGACAGTAATATACACTGGGGAAAAGAAATCCTATTTAACAAATGGTACTGGGAAAATTGGATAGCCACATGCAGAGGAATGAAACAGGATCCATATATCTCAACACTCACAAAAATTAATTCAAGATGAATAAAAGACTTAAATGTAAGGCACGAAACCATAAGAATACTAGAAGAAAAAGTTGGAAAAACTCTTCTAGATATTGGTGTAGGCAAAGAATTTATGAAGAAGACCCCAATGGCAATCACAGCAACAATGAAAATTAATAAATGGGACTTGATTAAATTAAAAAGATTCTATACAGCTGAGGAAACAATAGAGCAAACAGACATCCTACAGAATGGGAGAAAATGTTTGCAAGCTGGTAAAGGGCTAATAATGAGAATCTACAAAGAACTCAAGCCAAATCAGTAAGAAAAAAACAACCCCATTAAAACGTGGGCAAAAGTCATGAACAGAAGCTTTTCAAAGGAAGATAGACAAATGTCTGGTAAACGTATGACAAAATGCTGATCACTAATCATCAGGGAAATGCAAATTAAAACCACGAGATACCACCTTACCCCCATTAGAATGGCTTTTGTTAAAAAGTCCAAAAACAATAGGTGCTGGCATGGTTGCAGAGAGAAGGGAATGCCTATATTCTCTTGGTGAGACTGCAAGTTAGTACAACCTCTATGGAAGACAGAATGGAGATTCCTCAAAGAATTAAAAGTAGAGTTACCATTTGATCCAGCAATCCCACTACTGGGTATTTACCTGAAGGAAAAGAAGTCATTTTATCCAAAAGACACCTGCACTTCAAAGTTTATTGCAGCACAATTCACAGTTGCAAAGATGTGGTATCAACCCACATGCCCATCAATTTGTGAATGGATTAATGAAATGTGGCACATGTATACTATGGAATATTACTCAGCTGTGAGGAAGGATGAATTAAGGCCTTTTGCTTCAATTTAGATGGAACTGGAAACCATTGTCCTAAGTGAAGTATCTCAAGAATGGAAAAATAAACACCACGTAAGTTGGGGAACTAACCGATGAGCACACATGTGCACAGAGGGAAGTGAAACACAGCGGAAATCAAGTGGGAGGGAGCAGGGAGGAAGAAGTGGGTGAAAATCTACCTAATGGGTGCAATGAACACTATTTGGGTGATGGGCACACTTATAACCCTGACTTAACCATAACAAAATTGATGCATGTAACCAAAAACATTTGTACCCTGATAATATTTTGGAATAACAAAAAAAGGAATGAAATTCTGACATGTTATGACATGGGCGAACCTTGAAAAATTATACTAAGTGAAATAAGCCAGATAAAAAAGAATAAATACCATATAATTCCACTTACATGAGGTACCTAGAATAGGCAAATTTATAAAGCTAGAAAGTAAAGTAGACATTACCAAGGACTGACGAGAGGGAGGAATGAGGAATTATTAGTAAGTATGGAGTTTTTGTTTGAGATAAATTTCTAGAAATATAGTGATGGTCACACAATATTTTGAATATACTGAATACCACTGAATTGTACACTTGAAAGTACTTAAAAATGTAGATTTTATGTATATTTCACAATTAAAAATTGAGACTAAAAATAAATCTGTATAAATACAGATTTTTGTCTGATTTAAAAAATGAATACATAGTCATAGGAAATTTTGGAAAATTAAAACACATAAAACAAAAATCATCTATTCTTCTCTACTCCCTATAACTACTAATAGCATTTCTATACTTTTATTTAAATGTAAATTATGGTTACATTTTATGCAGATATGAACTATATAAAATAACGGCAATATAAGGTATTAGTTACATACACACTTGAAATAGTATGAATCTGTCCACATTTTAAAAATGTCAAGAGATTTGCTTAATTTTAAAGCTGACAGTCTTGGTGAATTGTAAACTGTATTTGTGCTAATGCTGTATAGTGGAGCCACTTCAGCTGATAGAAATATTTCCTGACCTTTGACAGAAGGGGGTGAACCATGCTGTTGTTTGTGTGCATTGGAACTTGTGACTGTTACGCTGTTGAAAAAATTTAAATCTTAATATCTTGTAACAGTGTTAACTTTCATTTAGCGATGGTGTGGTGCTGCAATACACCTCAAAATCAATAACTTGGGAATGGAAGTTAAACAGAGTTAACAGAGTTAACACTTTGAAGAAGGTTAAACAATGACCCTAACATTCCATGCTATTTAATCTAGGAGTAGAAAAATCTAAGTGCCTACTAGGCAAAAGTACTTAGAAAATCTAATTTTTAAAAAGGTGTTAAAGTAGATATATTTTTAAGTTCACAAAAATTACTTGGCAAGGGTAATGGAAAGAAATACTGGTGTCATTGTTGCACTGAGGGTCACGTGCCTCCATCTGCAGTGGCTGAAAATGCATCTGCACCCCGCCCTATCCCTCTTTTCATTTATTTAAAAAATTAGTCTCAACTTAAGTTTTGCATTACATGAAGCTTTCAAAACTAGTATCTTCTGTATAAAAACAAGTTTAATGGTTTTAGATGTTCCTCTCCCCATTGAATATATGGAAGAGTATCTGTGATTAAGTATTTTTTTGTAAACATCATTTTAAATGGCTGCTTTTATGTGGATATGTTGTGATTTATTTAATGCTTACTTCTTCCTGGACATTTAGATGGCTTCCAGTTTTCAACTGTAATATTAAGGAGAATATCCTCAGAAATGCTTTTCTATGTATGTATTTTATAATTTTCCTGTAATAAATTCCCAGTGATAGAATTAGCTAGTAAAGTTTATTTTATAAATTGCATATTCAAATTATTTTCTTGTTTTTCTGATGGGATATTATTTTTATTGGTTAGCAAAAGCTCTTTAAATGTTCTATTTGACAAAAAAAATCATGAAGACAAAAATTAACTTTAAACATTTACTTAAATGGCTTTCAACCTCTATTTTAAATGAAGCAACATTTTCTCAAAATAATGCAAAATACTTTATTTGCATGGATAATTTTCATGATTTGATTTACATTTCTTCTAAATTAAAACATAAGTGTTGTGATCTTAATACTGGAAAGTATCTTTTAAAATTTCTGAAAATATTTTTACTCTCGTTATTTGTGACTGTATATTACAGTGCTATACGGCGTTTTTCAAAAGAGGTGGCAACCATTACTGGGTCATGAAATCAATTAATTAGCTACCCAACTAGCATTTTAAAGAAATCAAAAAGAAGGAAAACATATAAAAACATATCATCTTTTGCAAAGAAGTTATTTTATGAACTGTTTGTTTAGCCAGTTGACAAAATATGTGTGTACGGGGTCATGATATAAAATGAAATCCATACTGTGAGTCATAGATAACCAAATTTTTTTTGAAGGCGTTTGGTTGGAATGGTTAACATTAGAGTCTTCTACCTGGGCTCGTTTCCCAGCTCTGTCAGATTATCAGCTTTGTGACTTTGGATAGGTACGTAGCCTCTTCATACCTCGTCTTATCGTCTGTAAAATGGGGATAAGGATAATATTGATATCTACTTAATAAGATTGCTGTAAAAATCAAATGGTTAATATAAGCAAGTGCTAAATAAATATTAGCATTATTGTTAAAATAGGTATTAATAGAGATTCAGTATTCATTATAGCAAATTTTAAAAATACATTTAAAAATAAAACTTCATAATCTCATCACACAGAGATAAGCACTAAAATAATCTTTTTTTCCAAATACTCCAGAAATGTAGAAAATTTAATGCCAACACAGTCTTTAGGAGTTTGGTGAGAGTTCTGCTGGTGTCATAGAAATTCAAATATTAAGACTTAGAAGAAAAGCTTTAAAGATCAAGGATTCTCATATGTCTAGAAATCTTGACATGCAAATGTAAGCTTGAGATAAGCTAAAGTAGGTTCACCAAAGACAGAGTTAAGCCTAAGCCTCTTTCTATAATGCAATAAAGATGAAAGAAATGAAATCAAGAAATCTGAATGTTATCTTTATAATCAGGATTTATTATACCAACATTATGGGAGGGGCACCTATTCATTAATTCCAAAGCTGAATGCAGGAACCCCTCTAAATATTGCACTTGTCTTGAGTTGTACTCACAGAGGGTCAGAACACCATACTACAAATGTGGGTGACCAAGTATGTAGTCTCTTTATTCCTGTGTGATCTCATCCATTCTGTGACCTTAAATCCTTTCTAGATGCTGATAAACTTGCATTTACATCCTTAGCTCAGACCTTTCTCCTCTGAGTTCTGAACTTACAGATCTAACTTCCTACTTGACATGTCTTTTTGGAAATCTCACGTATTTAAAGTAGCTTTGGATTCCCTCCCCCACACCAAAACCTGTTCTTCCTCTATTCTTTTCTAGCACTGTTATGAGCACTGTCCAGCTGCTCAAGCCTGAAACAGGAGGAGAGTATCTTTCATTCCTCCATCTCCGCCATCCCCTGGTATCCAGTCCTTCAGCCACTCCTGTCAGCTGTGCTCCAAGATGTGTCTCCAGTGTGTCCTTTTGGCTCCATGCTTACACTTAGCACTTGGCGCTGGCCAGTCACTGTATGCCTGGAACTGTGCTGACCTGCTTCTGCTCTTGAGCCCAGCAGCCAGAGTGACTTGTAACAGAAATCAGATGTGTCAGTCCCCTGATTAAGAACCATGAATGACTCCCTGTTGCACTTGGGATAAAGTCCATATTCCTTACCCCAACCTAGAAAGCTCTGTGTGTCTGGCCCCACCTGCCGTTCTTCCTCTCATCTTCCTAATTGTTCTTTCTCTCACTTTGGCTGCATTGGCATTTTCTCAAGAGCTTGCACTCACTCAAAATTTCTCTCAGACTTTGTGGGCACTTTATCCTCTACCTGAGATGCATCCCTCTCCCCGCATCGCCAAAACTTTTATTTGCTGGTTTTCATCCATCAAGTCTCAGTTTGTATGATGACTTCCTTAAGCATGGTTTTGCCTGAACACCCAGTCCAGGTTTCTTTCTCTTGAAGCTTCTCTTTTTACCCTGAACCCAGTATCCCCTATCACAGCATCCTGTTCATTTCTCTTGTAGCTTTTGTCACAACCTAGTAACTATATATTTCTTGTATATCTTTTTCCCAGTAGACTCCCATGAGGGATACAATGATTCCTGTTTTATTCCTCATTGTGTATGAAATGAAGTAATGAGTGAATAAATGAGTAAAAGGGGACATTATAAACTTTGGAAGCAATGCAAACTTATAAACGTACTTATTGCCAACTTTCATTTTAATGTAGATCATTTGGATGATGCAGGTATCTTTAAAAGTTTTTAGAGCCGATTGTAATATTCTTTCACTAGGCAGTTACACATCTGTGATTAAACTTACCTAGTTTATTACCTCAGACTTTCTTTTTTTCTTTTATATTATACCTGTTTCTGTCATATGTCTGTTTTGAGGGAAATTATTCAAATTGGAAGATCCTGATAATGTTTATATAAGTCTATATTTATTCCTATCATGCTTTGATTCCCTATTGGTATATTTCTGACTGTGCTAGGTCAGTGTTTACTCTAGAAAATTAGGTTTTATGTTTATACATAATTTTACATTTTTAATATATAATATTCCCATGCAGCTATCCTCTAGATTTTTGTTTGGGAAAGAGGGTTAGGTGTGGGGGTGGGCAATCTGTCTTATCAGCATTGTAATAGATACACAGAATGATCTTAATATAAGATGCACATATAAAACTATCTTTTCCTGTTGGGAAGTCACTCAAATTGCATGAAAGGGGCTGGGCTCAGTGGCTCATGCCTGTAATTGTAGCACTTTGGGAGGCTGAGGCTAGAGGATCGTTTGAGGTCAGGAGTTCAAGATTGGCCTGTGCAATAATGAGATCCGACCTCTAAAGAAAATAAAAAAATTAGCTGAGTGTGGTTGTGGGCACCTGTAGTCCCAGCTACTTGGGAGGTTGAGGCCGGAGGATCACTTGAGCCCAGGAATTTCAGGAGTTTGAGGTTGCAGTGAGCTATAATGATGCCAGTGTACTCTAGCCTGAGCAATAGAGTGAGACCCTGTCTCAAAATAAATAAATAAGTAAGTAAATAAATAAATAAAGCATGAAAGGAAAGGAGCAATAGTCTGCACATATCTAACTTTTCTTTGGGAATTAATTTTATGGCAAGAATTTCTGAGATGGAATGAAGACAGTGGATGAGAAAAACTACT
This sequence comes from Lepilemur ruficaudatus, assembly GCA_963574885.1. Classification (NCBI taxonomy): domain Eukaryota; kingdom Metazoa; phylum Chordata; class Mammalia; order Primates; family Lepilemuridae; genus Lepilemur; species Lepilemur ruficaudatus. Next base: position 13,281 of record CAUYRT010092226.1, on the reverse strand, counting down.
AGCTAGAGTGTCTCTGGTAGAAAGATAGATTTTAGGTGAAAGTAAAAAAAAAAAAAAAAACAGGCAGACAAACAGATTGGATGAGGGTAGGAAGGAAGGGTTCCTGAAACTACAGAGACTCCACGGGAAGAAGTTGCAGAGCAGAACTGGAAGGAAAAAGGCATGGGCAGGGTCTAAACCCTGAGAGGCTTGGAGACCAGCCACAAGGGTAGGTTGAGTGGTTAAATTTCCCCTCCCTTGTATTTCGGACTACTGGTGGGCTTGTGAGCTGCAGCAGAGACCGGCCAGCACCAGCCCAGAGACATCTGCTGCCAGTGAACAGTGAGCCTCTTGCGGACAGGGCACCAGGATACCACTGTCTTGGGGCATCTCCCACCCCACAGACTTGAGCCAATCGACAGGTGCCATAGTGCTTCATTCTCCCCTTCTCCCCTACCCGTGGCTGCTGAGAGAGACACTATAACCACAACCCAGAGGCATCCACAGAAAACGGGACCTTTCCTTTTGGGGCACTGTAGTGGACTGAGGGGTACTCAGACTGTGAGCTCCCTACCCACTGGCCCTCCCAGATGCTACTTGCCTGGTGACTCCAGCAGAGTGGGGCAAATCCTGAGGTGCAGAGACATTGATCCAGCTTAGGCACTCAGTGGGTGACTTGAGACCAGCACTCTTCTCTCTGGCAGGGTAAGGGATTGATTTCTGGAGCCCCGGGGATAGGCCTACAGGCCAGATCCCATACACTGGGGTCTTGATTGCATTGCCCTGGGGCCCAGAAGGGATATTTGTGAACTAGTCTCCTGAGGTGCGTGTGCCTTCAGGGGCAGCTCAGAGTGGGTCCTCCTACCTGTAGCATGGTCGGTGGCGGGGGGGACCCTCCTTCCATGGGGAGGAGCTGCGCTTCCAGCTAAGACTGTGATCCTGGGCAGGGAATCTCTCAGCTCCCATCATAGTCAGGGGAGATCCTCTGGCTTGAGGTCTTGCCTGCCAGCAGAGGCCCAGAAGAAACTGTGGAATAGGGGAGGGTGGAAAGGAGCAAGACCTGCTCCAGACTGCAGGTCTCAGGCCCACCTCCACATGCAGACATTTTGGCTGAGTGGGACCATTTCAGCCCCTCCCTGGCAGCTTTGCCCACAAGCAGACAACAGACCTTTGATCCGGGCTAACAGCATTTGTGGAGCTTGGGTGGTTATCCAACTGAGCTCCACCCAGTGTTATTCCCCCACCTACCCCCACTGAGGTGGCCAATAAGGAAACACCTGGAAGCCCAGGACCTCACCCACCACCTGAGGCACTAGAGTGCCTCTCCAGAGAAACAACAGCTGGTTACAGACCCAAAAACAACACTGTAGCCTGCTTCTCCCAGCAAGTGCCACCTACTGACAGGTAGGTCAATTTGCATACCCTTTTACTGCATTTACTGACTCATACAGGGTGTGGTCGAATCTCACCCACAAACACCACTTATGGGCTCAGAGACTAAATTGGGTGTGTCAATATCTAAATGAAAATCTAAAGATAGGAAGCAACAGCTGTTCGAGATGGGAAGGAATCAGTGAAAGAACTCTGAAAGTATGAAGAATCAAACTGCAAGCACACACTCAGAGGGCAACAACCAGCTGTCTAGCAATGGATATTAACCAAATTCAGAAACTAAAATGACAGAAGAAGAATTTCAAACATGGATTCTAAAAAAACTCAATGGTATGCAAGAGAAAATGGATACCCAACACAAAGAAACCACACACACACACAAATCCAGGACAATGGAAGAAAAATTCACTAAAGAAATTGAAATATTAAAGAAAAACAGAACTCCTGGAAATGAAGAATTTATTCAAGGATGTACGAAACACAGTGGAAAGCCTTAAGAATAGGATAGATCAAACAGAAGAAAGAATCTCAGGGATTGAAGAGATAACCTTTCAATTAAATAAATCAGTTGCAGAGATAGAGCAGAGGAATAAGAGAAAAGAGCAAAGCCTACAAGAAATGTGGTATTATGTGAAAAGGCCTAACAGAATTATAGGCATCACTGAGGGTGAAGAAGAAAATGTACAAGGATTGGATAAACTATTTGAGGATATAATGGAGGAAAATTTCCAAGGCCTTGCTAAAAATCTAGATATCGAGGTACAAGAAGCTTAAAGGGCTCTTGGGAGATTCATTGCAAACAGGAAGATACCAGGACAACATAGTCATCAGACTAGCCAAAATAACCATTAAAGAGGTCCTCCTACAAGCTGTAAGGTGAAAGAAGCAGGTAACCTACAAAGGAAAACCCATTGGACTAACTGTGGACTTCTTAACTAAGACCTTACAAGCCAGAAGAGACTGGGGCCCCATTCTCACTCTTCTCAAACAGAATAATGCCCAGTCTAGAATCTTGTAGCCTGCAAAACTAAGTTTCTTATATGAAGGAGAAATAAAGACCTTTTCAGACAAGCAAAGACTGAGGGAATTCATCAAGATAAGACCTGCCCTCCAGAAAATACTCAAAACAGTGTTACACACAGATCACCACAATAAACACTTAACCAATGTAAAATCATCTAAAAGCTAAAGGTCAAACACCAGATACCACAGTGGCTCAAGAAGGAAAACAAAGCAACAAAGTTCAACTCAACAGGATGAAGAGAAATCTGACCCACTTATTGATTCTTTCAATAAATGTGAATGGCTTGAACTGCCCACTGAAGAGACATAGGCCCGCCGAGTGGATAAATATACACAAGCCAAGTATCTGCTGTCTTCAGGAAACACATCTAACCCACAAGGACGCATTCAGACTCAAGGTCAAGTGGTGGAAAACAATATTTCATGAAAATGGAAGCCAAAAGAAAGCTGGTGTATGGCACTTCTGATTTCAGATAACTTAGTCTTCAGATCAACAAAAGTATGAAAGACAAAGAGGGTCACTATATAATGGTGAAGGGTACAATTCAGGAAGATATAACAATTCTAAATATTTATGCACCTAACTCAGGTACACCCAGATTCATAAAGCAAATCCTACTTGATCTAAACAAAATGATAACCAGCAATACCATAATAGCCAGGGACTTCAATATCCCTCTGATAGAACAGGAGAGATCCTCCAAACAGAAAATAAACAAAGAAACAATAGACTTAAACAGAACTCTAGAACAAAAGGGCCTGACTGACATTTACACAACATTCTACTTCAAAACCACTGAATATATGTTTTTCTCATCAACTCATGGGACATTCTCTAAAATTGACGATATCCTATGCCTCAAAGCTTGTCTCAAAAAATAAAGAAAAATAGAAATTATACCATGCATCTTCTCAGACCGTAGTGGAATAAAATTAGAAATAAACTCCAACAGAAACTGTCATCTCTACAGAAAGTCATGGAAACTAAACAACCTTCTGAATGATTATTGTGTTAAGGAGGAAATTAAGATGGAAATCAAAAGATTCTTTGAAGTAAATAAATGACAAAGGAGACACAAGTTATCAAAATCTGTGGGACACAGTTAAAGCAGTCCTGAGAGGAAAAAGTTATATCCATAGATGCCTATATCCAAAAGACAGAAAGATCACAAATCAACAATCTTATGAATTGTCTCAAAGAACTGGAAAAGGATGAGCAAACCAGCTCCAAACCCAGTAGAAGAAAAGAAAGAGCAAAGATCAGAGCAGAACTAAATGAAGTCAATAACAAAAAAAACTATATGGAAGACTAATTAAACAAAAAGTTGGCTCTTTGAAAAAATAAAATTGACATGCCTCTTGCTAGATTAATGAGAAGTGGAAAAGAAAGGACTCTAATAAGCTGAATCAGGAATGAAAAAGGATAAATTACAACTGATGCCACAGAAATACAAAATATTATCTATGAATACTATAAAAACCTTTATACACATAAACTTGAAAATGTGGAGGAAATGGACAAATTCTTAGAAACACAAGCCTACCTAGGCTCAATCAGGAACAAATAGAATTCCTGAACAGACCAGTATCAGGTACCGAAATCGAAGCAGCAATAAAAAAATCTTCCTAAAAAGAGAAGTCCCAGACCAGATGGTTTCACACCTGAATTTTACCAGACCTTCAAAGAAGAACTGATGCCTATCCTGCAGAAATTATTTCCCAGTGTCAAGAAGGAAAGAATCTTCCCCAACATGTTATATGAAGTCAACATCACCCTGACACCCAAACCAGGAAAGGATGCAACAAAAAAAGAAAACTATAGACCAATATCCCTTATGAATATAGATTCAAAGATTCTCCTAGCAATCTGAATTCAGGTGCTTATCAAAAAAAATAATCCATCATGACCAAGTGGGCTTCATCCCAGAGACGCAGGGATGGTTCAATATATGCAAATCTATAAATGTAATTCAATAAATAGAAGCAAAAACAAAGACCATATCCTCTCAATAGATGTAGAAAAAGCATCCTGCAAAATTTAGCACCCTTTTTTGATAGAATGCGTAACAAAATAGGCATAAACAGGAGTTACCTAAAAATGATAAAAAGCCATTATATGACAAATCCACAGCCAACATCACACTGAATAAGGAAAAATTGAAAACATACCTCCTTAGAATGAGAACCAGACAAGGTTGCCTTCTATCACCTCTTCTATTCAACATAGTGCTGGAAGTCCTAGCCAGAGCAACCAGACAAGAAAAGGAAATGAAGGGCACCCAAATGGGGGCAGAAGAGGTCAAACTATTGCTTTTTGCTAACAATATGCTGTTATATCTAGAAAACCCCAAAGATTCTGCCATGAGACTACTGGAATTGATAAATTCAGCAAAGTCTCAGGTTCCAAAATCAATATACAGAAATCAGTAGCATCCTATACACCAATAACAGTCAAATAGAGAACCAAATCAAAGAATCAATACCCTTCACAACAGCAACAAAGAAAATAAAATACCTAGGAATATATTTAAGTAAGGAGGTAAAAGACCTCTATGGGGAGAACTACAAAACACTGAGGAAGGAAATAGCAGAGGATGTAAACTGGTGGAAAAATATACCATGCTCATGGGTTGGCAAAATCAGCATTGTTAGAATATCTATAGTAGCCCAAAGCAATCTACAGATTTGGTGCAATCCCTATTAAAATACCAACATCGTTTTTTGCAGATCTAGAAAAAATAACTCTATGCTTTGTATGGAACCAGAGAAGACCCTGTGTAGCAAAAGCAATCTTAAGCAAAAAGAACAAATTGGGAGTTGAAGTTCATAGATTTTAAATCCTCATATATTTTTGTTTAAAAATATACTATGGTAGAACAAACATTCAGAGTAAAACTTTTTACATTACTATGTCCAGCTTTCAAATAATTAAAAATGCTTCACCCCTTAGAGAAAATAGTAGCTATAAGAGAATGGGGGAGGGGAGGAAATGAAGATGTCCTGTTCAGAAAGTTTCAGTTAGACAGGAAGAACCAGATTTTAAGATCTATAGCACAGCATGGTGACTATAGTTAATAATAGTGTTGTATATTTCAAAACTGCTAAATTTCAGATGTCTTACCACAAAAAATAAGTGAAGTAAAAGCTATGTTAATTAGCTAGATTTTAACTTTCCATATGGTGTGCATATATCAAAACATCACGTTGTTCCCCATATAGAGAGACAATTATGATCTGTCACTTAAAAATAATAATAAAATACTTCATGCCTTAGCAAAAATGATAATCTGACTTAGGGACACATTATAGCCACACTGACATTAGCCCCTAATGCCAGCATTTTATCTGCCATCCTTGCTTGGTTATACAACCATTTTTATGAACTTAAAGGTATATACACATTTATTTTGTTGGCATTCTGGCTAACATTGCAGAGTTCCTTCTCCTAAACTAATAGTAATACATATGATAGATCTATGGCTTTCTTCACAGCATTTTGTCACATCTAAATTCTGTTCCTAAATAACTCATTTTCACATGCGTTTTTCATCATTAGCACTCATCTCTAACTAGTAGAATGACCTTAGTCCATTTCTTTAACTTCTTAGGCTTAGTTCCTCTTATGTTTAAAAAGAAAGTTGAATGGAATCCAAGCTTTCTTATAAATTCCAAATAGTAATAATCATTACTATTACCAACACTTACATAGTGTTAACTGTCTACTAGTCATGGCTGCCAGGACATATATTAATATTTTAATATATATTTAGTACACATTCATATGTAATTCTTGCAACTACCATGTGAGGTTGGTACAGTTACTGTTGAGGAAACTGAGGCATGGAGGGTAAAGCAGCCCAGGTGACGTGGTTAGTAAAAAGGGGAGTTGAGGCTGAAGCTAGGGAGTCTGGCTGGAGAGCCCATGCTCTTAACTCCTGTCCTCCACTGTATGGTCTCCCTGTAGTTCTGTTACAGCTTTGAGCTGGATTTAATAAAAATGAAGATTTAGGGAAGCCTATCTTATCTTTCTTAATTTTTTTTAAAATAGTAGAATATGAATAGCAAATGTTTAAGTTAGGAGAAAATTACTTGTTAAAATAATCCATTCTGAAAATTAAAAAGGTTACTAGTTATTAATAGTAGGTTCTGTTACTTATTTTTATAGCATTTATTAACCAATAGAGAATCTAAATCAAACTAAAGTTACTCCAAAGTCTCTACAATCTTTTTGCAGTTTGGGCGTTAAAAATTTATTTAAAAATGATCCAAAAAGTCAAATTTAACCAGAATGTGATTCTTCATGACTCTGTTGTCAAGTCCTCTCCTGAAATACTGATGTGTTCCAGATACCATATGTGTGTTTCATTAATAATATCTTAATGAAATTTTTATTTGTATAATTTTGTCACATACATAGATTGTATAGTAGTCAAGTCATGGTTTTTATGGTATCACCTGAGTAGCATACTTTATGCCCCTTAGGTAATTTCTCTTCATCCACACCCCTCCCGCCCCTCACCCTTCTGCAACTCCATTGTCTGTTATTCCACTCTCTACATCCACGTGGATGGGTTTTTTAGTGCCCACTTATGAGTGAGAACATGTGGATGCCACATTTTAAGAAAAGCTCAACCAGCTTTTGGTTGAGGGATTTGAAACTGTCATGTAAGAAAAAATTGAGCATCCAGAAGAAGGAAGAACAATCTCAAAAATATGAAAAGTTATTGTTTAGAAGAAGGATTTGAGGCTGGGTGCAGTGGCTTATGCCTGTATTCCTAGCACTGTGGGAGGCCAAAGCAGGAGGATTGCTTGAGGCCAGGAGTTCAAGACCAGCCTGGGCAACATAGTGAGACTCCATCTCTTAAAAAAAAAAAAATAGAAAAATTAGCTGGGTGTGGTGGTGTGTACCTATAGCCTGTAGGCCCAGCTACTTGGGAGGCTGAGGCAGAAGGATCACTTGAGCGTAGGAGTTTATGGCTGCAGTGAGCTATGGTGATACTACTGCACTCCAGCTGGGTGCCAGAGCAAGACCCTGTTTCAAAAAACAATTTAACTCCACAGGATAAAGATGGACCAGTAGGTGGAAGTTAGAGTGGCAGACTTCAGCTAGGTGAAAGCTAGCTGAAGGTGAAATTGGCTGACTTACGCGGTGTAGGTTTGTTTGGCAGGAAATTTTCAAGCAAAGGCTGGCAGGTAACCCTGGAAAAGACGTGTTGCAGAACAAATTCCGTCCTGGTTTGGTTGGATGAGATGACTTTTTAGTTCCCTTTTCACAGTACCTGGCACATAAAAGGCACTCAGTAAACAACTGTTAAATTAATGACTTAAAAAAAAATGAAATAGGAGAAATACTCTTATCTAACTTGAAACCAGGGTGACTCTTACAAATAGTATGCAAGAGTTTTTGCAACTGGAGTTTCTAAGAGTGACTCTTAAAAAGACTTATTTGTCCAGATTTTAAGGAGCGATTGAGAGGGAAGAATATTTAACTTTATTTAGGTGTGTTGCGATTACTTTCTAGTTCCTCTTATACACACACCACAAGTCTTCATAAACTGTGCCGAGCTCTCCAGGAAAAGGTAAATAACTTGCATTGCTGTTATATAAATTATTACTATGTAAGTTTAAAAATACATACTTTTATATATATGCACATCTCAGCTTGTTAAAATAACTTGTAAGCTCTTTGATATTAGGACAGTATATCTTTATAGTTCCTGTTCACAGCACCAAACCCAGAACCTTTGTGAAAGAGTATGTGAATGATTTCAAACTCTGTGTGTGTGTGTGTGTGTGTGTGTGTGTGTGTGTGTGTTTGGGGGGTGGGAGTGGTTGCCTCTAATTCTCATTATTATTGAGAAATAAAGTCCTTTCATTTCTATTCTAATGCTGATTCTAAAATTTAGAAATATTTAACTTTAATGACCCAGTTTGAATTGTGTCTGATGCAGAGCGGAGTGTGTTCAGTGTTTGTGGCTTTTGTTTAGGTGCATGCGAGGGAACCTTGTCTTGCTCTACCTGTCACCTCATCTTTGAAGACCACGTATTTGAGAAGTTAGACCCAATCAGCGATGAGGAGCATGACATGCTTGATCTGGCATACGGACTTACAGACAGGTAAGATTTTAGGACTGCTTCAGTTGTACTAATAATCTGGGAAGGTAAATGTTTTATTCCTTTGTGTCTATTCAAGACCAGACCCATGAATGTAATAGTGTTCTCCCAGTTTAGTTTATAGGCACAGATTTGGAACATCAAATATGTGGCTTTTCTGTCGTTTTCACTGTTGTATAGTCTAGCCCTTATGAAATGTTCCTTTTTACAAAAGTTAAAAAAAAAATGGAAGTATTGAAAGTGTAAGTTCTAAATACTAATCTTCTTTGGTCTATTTTTATTCCAGGAATTAATATTTATTACAATTTAATGGATGGGATTAAATTTAATGCTTTTTATAGTATTCTTGAAGGACACATTTGATAATTTAACAAAATTATAGGCGAAAGTTTTACCTATTTGAAAGAACAGAATTTTTAAAGCAACTTAATATATAATAGTAATTATGTTAAAGTGAATAGTTCTTTTTCTAAGTGTACATTAAATTAACCAGAGCTTATCTTTTTATTAATTAATGAGTAAAGTTACTCATAAAAATGGTATGATTTTCAGTAACAAGTGACATCAAGTGATACCTTTTTTTTATTATTATTATCTTTTGGTTGGAGTCAAGGAAGGTAGCTAGTTGATTTACTGTTTCAAGGAGTAAGATAATAAGGGCCTATTACTTAAGATTGGCTTTAGTTGTTATTTGGTGACCCTAATAATAAGTAATTTTTTAAAAATTTAAAATAGTAGTAATAATAATAGTTTTATTTTCATGTTTATTAGGTAATTGTAATTTTGTTAGATACCTAACATAAACTACCTCATTTAATCCTCACGAAAATTTTTAGGTCATTTGTACTTACTGTTTTGTTCCTTTTGTAGTTCATTTCCCTCTTGGTGGAGATGAGACTGATACTCTGGGGAAGAGACACTGGGAAAATAGTATCTCTTTAGACACCAAAGCAAAGTGGATTGTGGTTGCCACCTACCTGTCCTCTCTCACATTTTCAGTGCCACATTCTCTATCAACATCTCCTTTTTTTTTGTCCTGAAGAATTACACAGAGAATACATTCAGTGGCTGTTTTAGCTTGGTTCTGAGAATTGTGTCTCTTAATAAGAGGGTTAAATCACAGCCAACTGCCTGCCCTTTTATTCAGATAAAATTTGTAGGTACATGTAATAGATAGTACTCTAAGTGAAAAGAAAAAAAAATAGAGGGAGAGCTGCAGTTAGAAGAGATACAGAATGTCATAAGATACAAAAGGCCTATAATAACTGTAAAGTAGCCAAGAGCATTGTTAATAAAATTTCCAAGTTTTAGGACTAGATAATAGAGAGCAAGAAATAGCTGTTACAGTGTTTTATAGCTGGTATTCTTAAGTACACAGAATTTTCGTAGAGATACTTTGTGAGGAAAGAGTGTAATGCGTTTCACAGGTAGGATTTATAAAACACTTTGACGTATTTGGAATGGAAGGAATTTTGTTTAAAGCTAGTAACCACATGTAAACTCCTATTTCTAGGGTACCGTAAAGTTCTAAAACAAAGAAATAGGGAATTCAGCCTTTTAGTTTATAAACTTACTTTACTTTAAAGTTGAGTGCTATGTAAATACTTTTAATTTTTAGCAGGAAACACCATTGTTTTAATATTTATTATTGGATACTTAACCTTGATTGTTGATGGATTGATGACACATGGACAGCCCCATATGGTTTTTTTTCATACTGGTTACTTGTCTCTTTTTCTCTTTAGAACAGGGCCACGTCTTATCATTGCATCTCCAGTGCCTGGTTCATAAAAGGGAGTCACCAACTGTTTGTGGAATTAATAGTTGATGGAAAGGGAGATTCAGGAATTATCTGTGAATCTATAGTACACATTGGATGATTGCTATTGCTCCCTGCCACCAGTTTCCATGGATAATGTACACAGAAGCCTCAGATTCCTTATCTCTGAGACGAAGATAATAATAGTACCTACCTCATAGGGCTGCTGTGTAGAGTTAATGAATAAATATACGTGACACTCTTTAACAGTGCCCAGTGAAGAAAGCATTCATTATATGGTAGTTGTTAGCAGGGTAACTATAGTTGTATCAATTTATATATTGGGAACTTAACCTAATGCCTAGGCACTTAACAAATATGACTCTCTCTAACCTTCAGGGTTAGGCAGTATTATCACCATTTTGTAGGTGGGAAAACAAGGTTAAGTTATCATATATTTGCTCAAGGCTGTTCAGCTAGCGAGTCACAGAGCCCTGATTTGAATCCAGCTGTGCTGGGCCTCAGAGCCCTTGGTCTGTTACTATTTCCAGCTGCTTTTCTGAATTAAAAACCAATTCGTAGAAGTAAAGTAAACGGAACACCCAGTATCTTTTCACTGAGGGCTGTGTGGCAAGAGTGACTGGAGAAAGTGTTTGCACGAGTGTCAGAACTTTGTGGGACTAACAGTATGAGGTGACGGAGCCTTGCTGTCTGTCTCCTCTAGAGCCACTGTCTATACTGGGTGGATCTTGGAGCCAGAGACCTTTACGGAGGTCGAGTAAGTAGGAGACTGAGAAGGCCGCCATGGAGTGGCATGGCTTATCTTCTAGAGTGAGCAGAAGCTCTCTGCCGCCTCTCTCTCTGTTCCCATAACAGACTTCTTGTTCATCTGTCACCACACTGTGGTGTCCTGCGCTGCTTCATTGATAACTGTTCCCATCTCTATTTCCCTTACTACGGTAACAGTTCCTTGAAGGCTACTGCTGTCTTACTGGCTTTATATGAACACCATGAGTAACCAGTAGTTTCTCTAGGGCTCACTGCAGTCCTAATGAATTTGTCCAGATTGGCTGGCCACATTTTCTCTCTTGCAGAAAGAGCTTAATGCATAGTTGAGTATTGTCAGGGTTATTTCTAATGCTACATGTTAACTATTGGTAGAGGAGATTTTTTCTGTCTGCAATCATTATTTCCATAGTTAAGCAGACTCCTTAGCAGAACTTCCCAGTAGTTCCCAATTGCTCACCAATTAAAACGTAAACTCCTTAATTAGTATTCAAAGCTTTTTGATGCCCTGGCCACCTTTCTGGTCCCTGATTCTCCTTGTCCTGGTCTACGCCACGTAGTAGCAAAGCTAAAGCACCCATCTGGCCTCAAATGTGCCTTGACCTTCCCTGCATTCTATTTGCCTTATGCGTCAAATGCTTTTCTCCTCTATCTTTTACTAAAAAGTAAATCCTACTCATCTTCCAAAGCCCATTCTGGATACCGGCACCATCTACCCAGGCCAAAAGTAAGTGCTTTCTCCTCAGACCTCCCAGAGCCATTTGGCTGTCTCTCTCTGTGGCATTTGTCACATCACAATCTCACATGTTACTCATCTGTGACTGTGTCTCATCTCTTCTATTTGATTGAAAGTTCACTCATTAATGCTGAAATTAGCAACTAATCCTCACAACAGTTCTGTGAGGGACTCTTATTAATCCATCTGGAGGATTACGTTAGGAAACTAACGTTCACGAGGTTAAGCAAAAGCAAGTTGCCTGGGAACACGCTGTATGAAGCGCTGGATTCTAGACCACTCGTCTGTTTGTCTCTAACCCCTGTGCTGTCTCCTTATTGCATCTCCGGTGCCCAGCACCTAAGACATATTCAATAAGAAAGTATTGAATTGAGTTGCTCTTCTCTGTGTACTCACTGACATAGTGCTATGCCTTTAGGTGCTCAGTTAATGCTTGATGAATACATTAATGAAACCAAGACCTGCATATCACATTTCATCAAATTGATGACAATTTGATTAGAAGATTATCATTTATTTTCATGTGCCAATAAGAAAGAAAAAAGCACTACTAATTAAAATACGGCACAGTGTTATCACTTAATGTATTTTGTGCATATTAGGAGTTATTCAGACTTCTCTAGATACAGATTTGAATTATATATCACTGTTATAAAAGGAAAATATAAATAAAATTGGTAGTAATTCTGCAAAAAAAGGGAAATAAATTATAGTCATCTTTCCAATGACAAGTATTTACTAATATTGAATTTACACTCTGCTGTGTTTTCGTATTCTTCTTAATTTTGGTTTTGTAATCTTTTTGACTTATTTGGAAAGGTAGTTAAAATCAACACATGTGGTATTAATGTACTTCCCATAACTAAGTTGAAGAATCCCCCATATGAGTATTGTAACCAAATTTTCAACTATGACATGACCATTACCTCTCAGTGTAACAGTGATTGTAAGATGCCATTGATTTTAAGATGCTTCCTGATTTCACAGATAGTAAAAATGTGGGGAAAAATATGCTTTTATAATTGATGACTTAAGTCTATGCCTTTATTCCAAATTTTTTGTTTTAAAGGCTTTTAAGAGTGTGGCTTTCTTTTATAGTCTGTATGGTTTTAATTATCTAGGAAATGATTAATCATTTTCTTGGCTTTGCTGATAACCTCAGTTCTCTTCTCCCCATTGTGCCTTCTGATTATTTCATTGCTTGTCAGCTTTTTCACCAAAAAGTAGTTGTTCTGGTGAAACGATTAGTGGGGAATAGAAACTAAAAGCCATAATGAAGCTTTGGCACACCAGGTCCGTTGTTTTTCTTTTTTTTTGAGACAGAGTCTCACTCTGTTGCCCGGGCTAGAGTGAGTGCCGTGGCGTCTGCCTAGCTCACAGCAACCTCAAACTCCTGGGCTCAAGCAATCCTTCTGCCTCAGCCTCTCAAGTGGCTGGGACTACAGGCATGCACCACCATGCCCGGCTAATTTTTTCTATATATTTTTAGTTG
>CAUYRT010092225.1:0-30723 GCA_963574885.1 Lepilemur ruficaudatus | reverse complement strand
TTTTTTGAGACAGAGTCTCACTCTGTTGCCTGGGCTAGAGTGAGTGCCGTGGCGTCAGCCTAGCTCACAGCAACCTCAAACTCCTGGGCTCAAGCAATCCTTCTGCCTCAGCCTCCCAAGTAGCTGGGACTACAGGCATGCACCACCATGTCCGGCTAATTTTTTGTATATATTCTTAGTTGGCCAATTAATTTCTTTCTATTTATAGTAGAGACGGGGTCTCACTCTTGCTCAGGCTGGTTTCGAACTCCTGACCTTGAGCGATCCGCCCGCCTCCGCCTCCCAGAGTGCTAGGATTACAGGGATGAGCCACCGCGCCCGGCCTGTGCCTCAGTTTCTTATCTCTAAAACCCAGACGCTGAAACTTTCCAACTGTGATGATTGAGCAGGATGGCATACAGGAAGCCTGTGGCATGGTATCTAGTCGCTATTTACTTATTTATACATATCTATACCCTTCCCCATCCCATAACCACTACTGCCTTTACTCTGATCGTCCTCATCATTGTTATGGTCAACAAATCTCCAGCATGTATGATCGGAAAACCCAGGAGAACCTCTCCACCGGTGACTCAGCCTCTCTGGTCAGCAGGGTTCAAGAAGGTGGCTTGAGCAGAAGATGCTGGGAGAAGGGCAACCTCTACAGATAATATTAAGGGTCAGGTGGCTTCCTTGGTGGCTTCTTGAAATAGCAGCACATGACACACTCAAGTGACCTGAAGGCATGGTCTGGACAAGGTGGCCCCTGGAGAGGAGACCAGGAGGATGGTGGCATCCTGGCTCCAGGCAGCACACCGAGGCCCGGCCCAAGCGTGCAGGATGAAGAAAATCCTATCTCGGTTCTTGCTCTCCCTTCTGACTGCTATGCTCTGTCTCCTCCTCTGTGTCCCCATTGTGTTCCCTCAGAGGCCAGTGCCAGCAGGTTCACAAAGGCCTCCATACTGACAGCAGGGATGTCTCCTAAGCCATTTCGGGCTGAGACCACGAGTTCTTTGTGTGCTCCCTTCCCAGGGAACGTGCCATTGCTGTCAGTCTAGTTGACCTTCCACCTCTGTCTTAGAAGGACCCTCGTGATTACCTTGTGCCCACCGGGATAATCCCGCATCTCGAGATCCTTAACTTAATTACACCTACAACATCTTTTTTATCAGGAAAGGTAACATATTCACAGATTCTAGGGATTAGGATGTGGACGTCTTTGGGGGGCCACTAGGCAGCCTACCAAAAGAAAGGCACCGCTTAATCCAAGGTAATGCATGCCTAGTGGCGGGATTTCAGGCAATCGCATAAGGCAGTTTTGTTGTGTCTTATATTTGTATTATACAAGAGACGTTTCTATTTTAGGACAGGACAGCAGAGCAGGCTTCCCGTGTAGCCATCTGAGCTTCTACTCTAATAGCTGTGGTGCAGGTGGGGCAGCCTCAGGCACGGCCGGGCCCTCGCTGGCCCTCGCTGGCGGCTTCAGCAGACACAGCTAGCACCACTCCTCTCTCACCTCTGGTCTGAGCCTCGGCTGCTCTTGCTTTGATTTGACTTAACCTTGTGCAGCTGACAGCAATTGCCTGGCACTGGGAGCAGGGCTGGCTGAGGGGCTGCCAGAGGCTCCTTTCAGCCCTGACCTTTCCACTCTGGGCATGGAGGAGGGGACACACTTTCAGGTCACAGCTGGCCTCCGAAGATCACCTGGAGAAGTCAGGAGCCCCTTCCCTATCTGGGACCGTCCTCCCCTCTCAGCCTCCCCCAACCCCAGTCTGACCTCCAGCTTCCCTGTCCTGTCCTCTCTGGAGATTGAAGAATTCCTTTGTTGACCTTTGCAGGGAAATCTTTGCCTTGCTTTTCTTTTGAGACAGGATCTTGCTCCATCATAGCTCACTGCAGCCTCCAACTCCTGGGATCAAGTGATCCTCCTGCCCCGGCCTCCTGAGTAGCTGGGACGACAGGCATGTGCCACCACACCTAGCTAATTTTTTTTAAAAAAAATTTTTCAGAGACAGGGTCTTGCTATGTTGCTCAGACTGGTCTGGAGCTCCTGGCCTCAAATGATCCACCTGCTTCATCCTCCCACAGTGCTAGGATTACAGATGTGAGCCGCTGAGCCCGGCCCCTTGCCTTTTTTTTTTTTTTTTTTTTTTTTTGAGACAGAGTCTCGCTCTGTTGCCCGGGGAAGAGTGCTGTGGCGTCAGCCTAGCTCACAGCAACCTCAAACTCCTGGGCTCAAGCAATCCTCCTGCCTCAGCCTCCCGAGTAGTTGGGAATACAGGTATGCACCACCATGTCCGGCTAATTTTTTATATATATTTTTAGTTGTCCAGATAATTTCTTTCTATTTGTAGTAGAGATGGGGAGGGTCTCACTCTTGCTCAGGCTGGTTTCGAACTCCTAACCTTGACCAATCCTCCTGCCTCAGCCTCCCAGAGTGCCTCTCAATGAGCCACTGTGCCTCGCCCCCACTGCCTTTTAAAAGAGGGCTTGGGGAGGAGGCAATACTCATTTCAGAATAATGGCTTTTAAGCGATAGAGTTTTAGGCACAGCAAAAGCTAGCGAAGGGAAGGGTGACCATCTATTGTCTCTAATCAGACTCACTGAGAGGAGAACTTGGGGCTTCAGGGAGCTCAGGGAAGAATCTTTCCTAATGAGGGCTTGGGGAAGGCTTCCAGAGCTCCTCTTTGGTGTAGGACCTCCTGGTGCAGCCCCCCGGCCCCATCCTGATCCCAAGGGCCAGGCCCTTGTTCCTAGACATGATGAGATTAGAAGAATCTTAAACAACCAGGACTCTCCCAGAAACTCTGTGTCACACACACTCTGTCTTCAGTGGGAGTGAAACCCTGCCACAGGCACTATCTGGAGGAAGTTTGGGGTATGTGTGCCTACATATTGGGGATTCTGATAAAGATGATTCTGAGCAGGGCAAAAACTGATCACTTAGCTCTACGCAAGGGCAGTGGCCACGCAACCACCAAGTCCTTTGTTAAGCACCTACTCAGCCTGCGCTGGTCCGAGAAGATGCTGCCCTGAGTTCCAGGTGCTACAGCCCAGTTGATGAGCCAAAATTACCACCAAAGAGCCATTCATTTGCTGCTTCTGTTGCCCTGCAAACCTTATTGCCCACCATCCAGCCTGCGCCAGGCCCGCTGTGCCCAGCAGTGCGGAAGATGGGATGGAGGACAGGAAATGCCTCCGCCCTGGAGGAGCTGAGAGCAGGTCAGTGCCTGTGCTAGGGACGCAGTGGGGGCGGAGGGACAGGCAGGCTTTGGCCCAGGGAGGGCCTCTGGAGGTTGCGCTCTGCCAACTCCCCCATGGAATGGGGTCCTAGCCAGGCACCCTTGCGGGCTCCATGTGCAGCCCAGTGGTGGGGCACCCACCCCCAGCCCAGCCTCGCACTCCCCTGGTGGGTGGCCCTCCCTCCTGCCCATTCTCCTCCTGAACCTGTCCTTATAAGGCCACCCACTCAGGAGACGTGCGTTCTGTGTCCTCTGGGTAGCTGCCCACACAACGTCATCTGCTGTTTTACAGCTCGAGATTTTTAACCTATGATTTTATTTTGTCGTTAAGAAAATGTTTCCAGGTTGAGCAGAGACATTAACTGGGTACCAGATGAGGATAGAAGGATGGAAGCCAGGGGGCTGGGGACAGCCCCAGGGCATGGCTTAACCACAGGTTCCAAACACCCCCAGCAGCCCAACAATTTCAAGAACTTCAGCAGGCCCTGGGCTGCCCATTTCCCTTTATTCTTAAGTGACATTTATTCTTCTTGCTCTTGGGGAATGACCCCTCCCCCTGCTATGGGCCATCTTAGTGTGTTGCTTGTCAAAGTGCCTTGTCCTCTTCTGGCACATGTCACCCACACAGGGTCAGTCTGACTCTGGCCTGGAACCCTGGAGTCCTGAGCACACTCATTCTGGCTGTGGCCTCAGTGGGACTGTGAACAGCTCCTGCTGCTGGGGCCCCTCGCGGCTACTCGGCCTTTGACCCTTTCCAGCCAGGTGCTCCGGCCTTCCCAAAGGCCTTCCGGTAAGATCCTGCTCTCTTGAACTTAATTAGCCAAGGGAGGTTTCCCTTGCTGACAGCGAAGGCACCCTGCAGGATGCAACAAGAGTACTTGAGTGCAAGCAGCGGCCAAATGGGTCAGAGAGTGTCCTGACTCCCAGCGAGCAGAGGGAGGTCTAAGACTATAAACCTGGATGAGGGACAGTTGCCCCCCACAGGCTGCCAGCAGGAGGCCTGGAAGCCCTGGTTCTCTCTCCAGTGGAAACTTACCCTGTGGTCCTATAACTGCGGGAGGGGCTGCCTCCTTCGGGCTACTGTCAGCCCTGGGGGCAGGGATTGAACCTGGCTTGTCTCTCTGCCCCTGGGCCTGGCACAGCCTGTGGTCAGAGGAGGAGCTCACAAGGGGTTGCTGGCTGGAGAATCGGGAAAGGAGGGAAGGAAGGCAGGAGGGAGACCCAGGGGAGTAAGCCCTGAGGCGTGGCCCGTGCTGAAAGGGAAACGGAACTGCCCTCCACAGGTTTCACCGCATTCTCAGGGCAAAGACCTGCTGGAAAGTATTGAGGGAGCTCTAGGTACTTGGTATGACACTATTAGGGAGGTGATTTCAGGGCACAAAGGCAGCCCCCCAACCCTTCCTGCCCAGCCCCTCAGAACCTGGAAGGACCACACGGCTGGGCCTGGGGTTAATCTGCACAGGCCCCCAGTGCCCAAGGGAGAGAGGTGCAGGCTGGCTCATGACCCCTGTGAAATGCTCCTTCTGTATGGCAGCAGGGTGGAGCAGAGACAAGCATGGGTTGCCGTCCCTGAGGAGGCCAGAAGCAGCGGCCACACTGTGGGAACCAGGCTGAGCTCTGAGGAGAGGAGCAGGCGCTGCTGGCCAAGGACGCCACCACCCCTGCATCTGTGAGGAGGAGCTTTGCTTTGTCACCCCAACCCCAGGCCACGTGCAGGCAGATGGCCAATGAGATGGCCAACAGGCAGACCAGAGGTGTTTGAGGGCTTCAAGGTAGGAGGCTGAAACTAAGAGAAGCATTTTGAGCTCCCCAGAAGTGCAGGGACCTCAGTCACAGGGCTGGGGCCCAAGGGTCGTAGGGATGACACCCTCTCCACATCTGGATCTGTGGTGGGAGGGCCAGCTGCACAGGCCAGGGAGGACTCACATGCCTGCCCCTCCTCCTTCCGCCAGAGGGAGCACGGTCCCATGTCCCTATGGCGGTAAGTGGCCAGGGGCTGTATTCTAGACACAATGCTATAATTAGGAGGAATGGTGGGATAGGCTTTCAAGGCCAAAAGCTCCTCTTTGGGGCTCCCAGACACACCACGTAGTCATGAATTGCCTTCTCCGTCTGAAGCCAGACCTACGCTACTGCCAAGGTAATCCACTCGCCTGAGGGCAGAGAGCTCTCTGGCTTGGCTTACGGACACTTACTGTGGGCCAGGCACTGCTCTAGGCCTTTTCTGTGCACGACCTCACTCACCCTCCCAACAGCCTGTGAGTTGAGGTACTGATGCTGTCCACCGACAGATGCCCACCTGAGACTCAGGTTAAACAACTGCCCAAGATCACACAGACAGAAAGTACTAGAACTGAATTAGAATCCAAAAAGTCTGAGCTAGCAGCTGGAGCATGCCTCCCAGTACACTGGCTCCCCTCATAACGAGGCTGCACACATGTCCCCTCACCTGACCCCCACAGCCAATGTATGCATTGACACATCTACAGTGACGGATGCAAATACGGGCTCAGAGAGGTGAGACAACCAGCCAACGGCACCCAGCAAATGGATGGCAAGGCTGAGCCTGGAGCAAGGGTCTCCAAGGCTCCCCCAGGGAGCCCCCCTTGGGTAAGCCTGGTAACGGGCAGGTCTGGCCAGGGCAGTAGAGCCTGGCCCTGCCTAGAAGCAGGGGCTGCAGACCTGCCTGGCCCCCACTTGGGAGTGGCAGCAGAGCTGTGCACCCTGAAGCTTTCATGCATCTGGTCCTGTTTCCATTCCCAGCCACTCCTCCGAGAGCTTCTAAAGGCCGATTTTTTCCCTCAAATTCAAGTTGTTGGGAGGAAAAGCCCCGGCTTCCAGTCACTGAGTCACCTCCCCTACCCGTAAGACATTCTTCTGGTTCCCATCACTGCAGTCGGGCCAAGGCACTGAGATGGATGTTTTCCAGTATCCTTTCCTGTGTCCGAGCCAAGCCACTTGGTGACGGATGCCCAGAGAGCTGAGGGTCAGAGGGGACATGGCACAAATCCAGCATGGTCTTGGCAGGAAGGAGATGGCACACTCCAATCAGGTCATCAGAGGAGAGCTGAGGAAAGAGGCTGTTTACGCAGTGGGGAGGGCCCCCACAGTGACAGTGCAAGGCTAGTGACCCCAGGCTCGCACCACTCCTAGGCCTGAGGGGGAGAGAAAGGGGCAGCCACTACAACCTGGAGACTGAGACGGCTGCACAGAAAGGGCCACCTGACAGGAGCTGGGACTCAGGTCAGTGAAGGAAAACAGGTCAGCACAAGATGACCCTGCAGGGAGGGAGCCGGGAAATAAGTCCCCTGACCTCACACTGGTCCCGCCTCCCACCTTCTGCTGATGCCCCCATTATAGAGCGGAGTGTAGTCATGGGAGCCAGTGATGTCACCCGAACAGGCAGCCTCCAAGGCACAAGCAGGAGGAGGAGCAAGAGCGGATCTGGAGGGACAAACAGGAGACGTGCAGCACAGGGCTGGATGAGGGCCTTGGTGTCCAACACAAGCAGCATCTCTGTCATACTCACCTGCTCAAACACTCGCAGTGGCTCCCCACTTCCCACAGAGTAAAGCCCAAGTTCCCCCGCTTGGCACTCAAGGCCCTTCACATTCAGACGCCAACTTCTCTGGCCCCACAACTGCAGGTGCTTCACGGAAGCTGCACGCCGGCTCCGTATAAAGAAGTATTACCATCATCGTCTCCATTTCATAAAGAACCGAGTTTGTCCACGAGCACACAGCTGGGAAGTGATTGCACTGGAGCATGACGCCAGGTCCCCCTGCCACTGATGCCTAAGCCCAGGCTTAACCACTCCGCCACCCTGCCCCTCTGAGTGATAAGCACAGACTGCGGGAACAGGGTTCATCTGGCGGGCCTGTGCCTTCCCCACAACAGGGGTCTAAGGACGGAGGAAGCAGCGTGGAGGGCGAGGACTATGTGTGCCCTCCACGCCTGTGAGTTCTCATTGCACCCTGACGACAGCCCTCCGGGCTAGGAGCTGTCATCACTGGTTAGTTGAGGCACCTTAATTTCAGAAAGGTTAAGGAACTTACCTTACCCATGGTCAAACAGCAGTCCCCATCAGAGCTGGGGCTTGACTCTGACACCAGCCAGCTGGTGGCTGGCAAGCAGGACTGCCCTCTGTGGAGTGGCGCCTACGAGCTTCTCAGGCCCTTGTTTCCACCCCCATCCAGAGCCGTCTCCCTCGGAGCACCTGAAATGCCCTCTGCCAAGCAGGACTTTGGGGTTAGGAAGATCTTTGTAAGACCCCAGTTAGAATGAAAATGTTACCTGAAAAGAGAAGCATACTGGACAATGGCTTCCAGTCTCCCTTAGCATTGGCCAAAGTGTGCATGTGTGCACACACATGTGAGATTTAAGGGCACAGGTGCCCAAATACCACCATTGGAGACAAACTCCTTTGTTTCTATCTGCTGAATCAAAGTCGAGTGCTGAAAGAATGGGACGCAGGAGGGGTGAACTTTATGGGAAAGGATGGAGGTCTGGGGTGAGGGAGGACAGGCCTGATGGGTCACTGTGGGGCGCCTCCCTTGTGGGGTCCTGGAAGGCAGCACAAGAGATCAGCGCATCATGACGAGAGGATTCTAGAGAAGCAGGTTTTAGCTGAGGCGGGCCACCGCATTGCTGTGTGGCTCCAGGCAGGTTGCTTGGCCCCCTCAACCTTACATTCCTCCCCTGTGCAAAGAAACGGGTTGGACTAGACGCTTATGCCCTGCTCCCAGACCCTGTGGTCCAGCAGAAGGCCCCCTTTACTTTTGTTAGTTGCTGAGACACCAGAGAGAGGGGCTCCCCCTTTCCGTGCTTCCCCACTCCAGCTGGGGCAGAATCATGAGGGCCACAGGGGACACTGCTGGGACGAGACCTCCTCCACCAGGGTCCCCTCCTGTGCCCATCGTCCACGCTCAGGGGCGGCCTGTCTTCCAACAGCTGTGTCTCCCACCAGCACAGTTCATTTGCTGCCGTTCCTGGGAAGTGACAGCAACTTGAAGCAAAGCAATTAGGATGAAAAAGAGGCCCAGCTGCTTGGGGCCAAAGGAAAATAAACAGAGCAGCCCTGTGTGTATTCCACGGCCAAGAGGAGCAATTCCTCACAGGATGATTAGTGTTTCCAATCCCAGCCTCTTCCCTTCCCTTGAAGGAAGAGAAGTGACCCACAAGTGGCTGCTATTCCCAGAGCCCGCTCTGCCCAGGGTGGACTTGACAGCTCATCACCTCCCCATAAAAGTCGTCCCTGGACGCCTGCCCACCCCCCACAACCCTGCCAGAAATGATACCCTCTCTTCCGAAATCTGAGGGTCTTTCTCTGTACCTCTCCTATGGGGTTTCCCTTGATTGACTTATCAATTGATTCATTCATTCATTTTTTTTCAACAGACATCCATTAAGCACCATTCATTCATTCATTCAACAAATATTTCTTAAACCCCTACTATGTTCTAGTCGCTGTTCTGGGTCCTGGTAATATAGCAGTAAAGAAAACAGACAAAAATATCTCCTCACGGAGCCCAAATTTTAGTAGGAGGAAACAGACAATGAACCAGTGAAAATGTTGAAGCTATGGAGGAAAATAAAACAGGAAAAGGGAATAGGGTATGCAGAGAAGGGAGGTAGATTTTAAGCAGAGAGGTCAGGAAAAGCCTCAGCATGAAGGTGACATCTGAGCAAAGGTCTGTATGAGGCAGGGGAGTAGCCACGCAGCCAAGTGAGGGCAGCAGGCCAGGCAGAGGACCTGGTCCACAGACCCTGAGCTGGGAGAGTACCTGTTGTGTCTGAGGAGGAGCAATGATGCCAGAGGGAGAGTGGCAGGAGATGAAGTCAGGGAGGAAACGGGGTGGGAGATTCCGAAGGACCTTGGCTTTCATTTGAGTAGATGAGGAGCCACCCAAAGGTTCTGAGAGGAGCAGCAACATGACTAACTGCAGTTTCATTAGGATGGCTCTGGCTGCCATGGGAACACACTGACGGGAGGCATCCAAGGAAGCAGGCCCTGGCCGAGTGTGGGAAGGACTAACTTCTCCAGCCTTGTCTGGCTGGCTACATAAACAGAATAGGATAATCCCAGGGAAAGAAAGCCTGGGTGCAGGGCATCCGGAGTCAGGGTCAAGGAGAATGTGTGTTGAAGACTGGACAGAGCTCCAACGGTTGGGCTGCAGGGCTGCCACGAGGCTCGAGAAAAATGCTCCCTGCTGTTTTAAGCTGGGTATCTCTCTCTGGAAGGACAGACTTCTTGGAGTGGCCTCTGGACTGGACAGAGATTTCAAATCCTGCCTTCTGAGCTTAGTAACCCCTAAGCATCTCTGAAACTTGCACACCTGCACCTGGTTTGTGCCCCCAAACACCTTCACACAGTGGACAAGTCTTAAGGGCTAGGGTATGAGAGGCTGAGAGAATCCCAAGTCCTGGGTTCAAGACCCTGCTCTTCCATTTAACTGGCCATGTGACTTTGGGTGAGTCATTTTGGCATTCTGCTGGTTTCCTCAACCGCAAACCAGGCATGGTAACCATCCCTGCTGAGGGTGGCGGGCAGTGAAGACACACACTGGCTGTGAGTGACTAGGAACCCTAACAGGGAGGCCCTTAGGCTAGGGGAGAAGGGTGACTGGGTCATGAAAGCCTCCCCCCACACTTCCTGAAAGAGAGGGAGACATCTGTGAAAGTGAAAGTGCCTCTCCCCACCCCAGGGCCTAAACCACTCATCAACACCCTTGTGAAGTAGGCCAAGAGTCTCCCAGCTATATCCTAAGGCAAGAGAACCCAGCACAATTAACTTTCTTACAGATGGGAGAGGAGCAAGGGCTGGGTCCACGGGAGCAAATGACCCCCAAAAAGAGGTGGGGGTGTAGAGAAGGGGAAAGGGAGGGGAGTATTAAGGAGACTATCAGCAACACCCTGTCCATCTCAGGTCAGCCAAGCAGAAAACAAGCATACCCCCATTCCTAGTTGTGCCTCTTCCAATCACATGCTCTTTGGTTTTGTTTTCCTATAAAAAGGGCAGTAGGGGCGTTGCCTAACTATCTACCACTTAAAATCCTCAACAGCGCAAATAAGTCAACTGTGGGAAAGCTCTCTGTGAATACTGTGTTATTATGCACAAAAGACATCTCAGAAAGGGCTTCATCTGGATGAAGAACCAGCAAACACCAGGAGCCAGGAGGCCCCATCGCAGCAGCCCCAAGTGCAGCCTAACACAAAGTTTGGAGCGTTGCGCGAGCCCACCAGCAGACGCATCTGCACGCTGCAAGTCTCAGTTCTTCGGCATTGGACAGGAGGCGTAAGCAAGGACTAAAACGCTCTGCTATTATGAAAAATTATCCATAACTTGGAAGTAAGGCAAAAGGAGGACTGCATGCCCTTTCAATGTCACTTTGAGACAGGGTTGAACAGTAAAGAGTTACCTAATTCTCAAGGGGAGTGTACCTTTGTTTTACAATTTACTATTGATTAGGCCCCAGGCTTTGTGGAGTCACATGCTAACTTACAGGTGCATGCACAAGTGTGCACACGCATGTATAGAAAGATGCAAGGGAATTCTGTCCAGTAGAGAACCACAAAAATTATGGTTTTATTGCCCATAAGACATTAACCAGCTTGCTCTTTAACACAGCAAACATATTTCAGAATGTCTTTTCCAACTAAATATACAAATCTCTGTCTCTGAAATGCTCTTTTCAACCAGCTTTGCCATTCTATGGTTCCCTTATTAGCAAGTTAAGTCAATCTTTGACACGTAATAAAAATTATACTTTGATGGAACCACAAGTGAGGGACTCTGCCATGCCGTGTGGCTTTGGGCCAGTCACTCAGCTTCTAAACCTCACGTATCTCATCTGCCACAGGGTGAGGGTACCCAACTCCCAGGCCCGAGGTAGATGTGGAGGGGAAAGATGGATGTGAAAGTACTTTGCACATCATTCACAGGATGCAAAAGTCAGGGTTTATTGCTGTAACTCACCAGACGAGGCTACTCCAGGGCTGGAATATCCCAGGCTTCTGAAAGCAGTATTCTCCAGGCTTGGGACATAGGTTAGGAGTAGGGGCAGCTAGGGCCAGCCCTGACACTAGCCTCCACGCCCAGGAGGTGCCATGCTGATGCTGCTTTCTCCACTTCCGATGAGGCCAAGATTTCCCATGGGCCTCAGGTCCTGGAGGATGGAGACCATTCAGGACCACTCAGAGCAGTCTGCTGGAGGGATGGGGCAGGCATCAGCCCAGAAGCCAGAGCTGGGTATTCCAGAGGAACAAGAGTCCTCATCTAACAACAGAGGTTAGCACCAGATCCCTAACTAGTGGCCTCTATCGCCTGGGTTCTCTTGAGACGTCATTTTACTCTGCAGGTGGGACAGTGCCCCAGCTCCATTAACAGCATGGGATCTCTGCCCTTACCATCTGCACACGGGCATGGCTGCACACACAGAGTGATGTTATAGTCAGGGGGCAGGAAAGCCAAGAGCTCGATCAGCCAATCCTCAAGAGGAGGCTGGTACAGAGCCAACAGACAGGAAGAGAAAAGGCACTCCAGGCCCCAGGGATGGCAGGAGCAGAGGCTAGGACAAGAGGGCGAACCTACAGAATGTGGAGGAGGGGATACAAGTGAGGAATATGAGGCAAGATTGAACTGGTGCCTTGAGTGACCTGAAGTCATACAGATTAACAGTCCACTGCCCCTGTGGTGGGGCAAAAAGGGGACGGGAAGGAGGCTTACACCTGGATGCTCCCCATCCCCAAAAGGGGATGTGAGGAATCCTTTCTCTCCCCCACAGGTTCAGCTCAGTTATCTGTTACAAGTCCACCCAGCCTCACCCCCTCCCCAGACGTCTCCACCTACCGCTGCCTGGCCCTCAAGACTGGGCTCACAGAGACCCTTCTCACCTGCCCTAGCGTTCCCCATCTCTCCTCCTCTTCTGAGCTCAGTCGCCATGGTCTGAACCTCCCCTTTCAGCAGCTGATGGTACTCGGCCTGTCTCTTCCATACAGTCTGTATACTCTCCTCCTTCCTGGAGTTATATATTTTTCCTATTTTCCCTTTGCCCTGACTTCTTCACTACTGTCTTTTATCATATTGTGGGTGGTTTTTTAAAATTCTGTATGTTGCCTTCAACTCTTTGTGGATTTACAGCTCTTCGTGGATTTACTTACAAGTGTGTGTAACCCTTTTTGTTGTCCTATAACTGTTAAGATTTTTCTGGGCTAGACTCTAAGCTTTGTAGACCCCTGTCTGACCACTAAAGCTCTCATTAGGCCTAGCACTGTGTTGGGCACACAGTAAGTACCTAATTCTTGCCTACTGATTGGCAGTTTGATTAACATCACTTAACCCACTCCTAGCCATACTCAATTACTCACCCATTACATGCAAGTCTGGATTACTCAAATCCTAACACCCCCTCTCCCAATCCTTTCCACTGACATCATGACCCACCAGCTCCCAGCAGAGCCCAAGTAAGTGATTTGAAGGCTCAGACCCTGGCGTGGTCATTGCTCTTTGAAGTTCTTGGATATGGCTACACCACCAGAAAGCACCAGACCAGGGCGTGTCCACAAATAGTAGTTCCCAGAAGCTTCTAAGGCCAGCCTCACTCACTCAGCCTGGGAATACTTGGGGTGTCCCCCCGTAAAGCCAGCCCAGGGGTCACAGTTCTGGCAGCGGTAAGGCCACAGGCCCTGGAGCGCCAGGAGGCAGCCTGAGGAGAAAGGTCTGCAAGGATCCAGGCCGTGGGAAGCCGGCCTTCTCCCTAAGCAGTCGCCAGGTGCCGCCCTCGATGGCGTAGAGCAGTGTGAACATGCGGTTGACCGTATAGACGGTGTCGCCGCGCACGACGGCCGTGAAGAGCGCTCCCTTGCTGTTGACGAACTGGCCGGGCAGCGCCGTCCACTGACCCGTGGTGAGGTTGAGGCAGTCGATGGCACAGTGCAGGAAGTCGTCAGAAGGTCCGTTTCTCACCACGTAGAGACTGTCGCGGTGGGCCACCATGCAGTGGCCGTAGCTCTGCGGACGCCGCAGCTCGGACACCGGCAGCCACAAGTCGCCGCGCGCCACGTACTCCACCACGGCTGTGGTGTCGGCTGGCCGCCACAGGCACACGAAGAGGCGGCCACACGCATGGGCGCAGGGCACACCGGCGGCCGGCTGCGGCAGATCAGCCACGAAGCTCCAGCAGCCTGCGGCCGGGTCGTAGCGCTCCACGGAGCTCATGGGCATCCTCTGGAACTCGCCGCCGATGGCGTAGAGGCGGTCGTCGAAGCCCGCCAGCGCAGTGTCGTAGCGCGGCTGGTGTGGGCTGGGGAACTCACGCCACGTGCCGCCGTCGGGGTCGTAGCAGAAGCCCAGCTCCACCACCTCCTTGTTGGGGCCACGCACGCCGCCCACGATGTACAGCTTGTTGCCCAGCGTGGCCACGCCTGCCAGCAGCGTGCTGGCCTCCAGGGGCAGCGGGGCCAGCGTGCGCCACGCGTCCTCCTCCTCGTCCAGGTAGCACATCGTGCGCGATGCGTCCTCCAGGAAGCCGGGCGCGGGCGCGTGCGTGCTCACGGCCACGTAGCTGCTGGGCCGCTGCGCCGCCACGTAGGCGCGAGCCTCGGGCAGCGCCAGCTCGGCCGCGAGCTCGCGCGCGCCGTCGCGGATGAAGAGCGCGGCGCTGTGGAGCACGTCTCGCAGGCCGAAGGCGGCGGCCGCGTCGCACAGCAACGCGCAGTTGTCCGACGTGAGGCTGTGCTCCAGGAAGCGCGCCAGCGCCGGCGCCTGCAGGAAGGCGGCGCACTCCACGGCCTGCAGCAGCTCGTCGGCCGCCAGCGCCGGCCGCTCGCCGCGCAGCACCTGCAGCGTGGTGCGGAAGCCGCCCGCGCTCAGCACGCCCAGGCGCACCTCGGCCGCGCGCGCCTCCCTCATGCCC
Organism: Lepilemur ruficaudatus; assembly: GCA_963574885.1. Lineage (NCBI taxonomy): Eukaryota > Metazoa > Chordata > Mammalia > Primates > Lepilemuridae > Lepilemur > Lepilemur ruficaudatus. Next base: position 16,588 of record CAUYRT010092225.1, on the reverse strand, counting down.
GAGCGGAAGAGGCCGCGGAAGAAGCCGCAGTGCTCCACCAGCAGCGCCTGGTCGGCCTGGAAGAGCTGGCCGCCCACCCACACCTGCACCGGCTCCTCCGGGCCCCGCGGCATGGCGAGCCTGAGGGCCAGAGGCCGCGCACTCTGGGGCTCTTCAAGAGCGGAAGAAACTTCCCCTGGGGATATAAATATCTCCCTGGCTAAAGATAGTACGGCTCATGTGATGCGGTGGCTCGCAAGCTGAAAGGCTGCGGGCCCGGAGGGCATCTGGAGACCTGCGTGGTCACTCATTTCCGTAGAAGAAATAGTAATAATAGTGACCATGCCGAACACCTACTGCATACTGGGCACGTGAGGGCTGCTTACAAAGATATCCTATTGAACCCGCATCATACCAGCTGTGTGCCCTCGTGCAAGTCCCGTAACAGCCTGGCTCTTGGTTTCCTCGTGTTCTAAATGGGACCAATAATAACACTTAACGCACAGTATTGGGACAATATCTGTGAAGTGTTCCTAACGAGGCCCAGAGAGTTTAGGTGACTTGTCCAACGTCATTCAGCTGGAAAGAAGCAAGGACAGGTTAATACCCTGCCCACCCCTTGAGCTCAGAGCAGTGGGACTGGCGGGTTGGAAGGAGAGGCGGAGATGGAGCAAATACTCTGGGCCAGGCTGGAGTCCAGGACCAGGGTTTTAATTTGACGGGGGATTCTGCCCCTGACTCTCGGCTAGTCCGATCTCTTTTTGAGACTGAGTTTCCTTCTCTGTAAGATGGAAAGGGTAGCAACTCGCTTTGCAGGTGAGCATCCAATAAGCTCCTGCGTGTGGGAGTAGTCCCTGACTTGGGATGGGAATGGGAAGCTGATGTCTATTCCCTATTTGCTGGGCTCCTCCGTTGCTCAGTGGCTCTGGGAAACGGAAAGTGGGGCTGCTGAGGGGATTATATGCTTATGGATGGGAAGAAGGGCTTCTTGAAATAGTAATAGCTAACACGCTGCATTACGTGCCAGGCACTGTTGTAAGCACTTTATATTAACTCCTTGTAACAATCCTGTGAGTACATAATATGATTCCCCCATTTAATAGAAATTATCCATCTGTTATTTATGGCAACACTATGAACTAGATATTATTAATGTCCTTGTTTCATATATGAGGAGACTGAGGCTTAGTCACATGGCCAGAGAATAGTAGACCTAAGACTGGAATGCAGGCAGTCTGACTCTAGAATGTGTGTCCGTACCAATGTGTTCTCCTGCCTTTCTGTGCTGCAAATGCTGGGCAGTCCCCTTGTACCAGGAGGTCACAGCTGGAAGGAACCTCAGGCTTGGTTCAACCATTTCATTTACAGTGCAGGAGCTGGGGCCAAGAGGGAAAGGGAATTTCTTAGGGTCTCATAGCTTGGTTCAGACAGCCCCTGGCCTCCTGCAGCCCACCCTGTGGCATTTTTCCCACTGCACAGAACTTTCATGGGTGGCCAGCTAAGACTCTCGGTCCCAAAATGTCAAGTGGAAGGGAGCAGTGATTATCTTCTCCTCCCACCTTATTGTATATGGAGGAAACTGAGGCCCAGACCTGTGTAGGATGGTATTCATCCATCATTTAGGAGATACTCAGCTGCCCCATCATCACCTGCAGGCCTTCTTTGGGAGGATGACTGGCCCACAGTGACCAAGCAGGAGGAGGAAAGAGGGGGGAAACTCTCTCCCCCTTAGGACAAACATATGCATAAACCCTCATGTATAAACCTGTAGACGCAGTATGTGGCTCCCCTGCTAGGAAACTCCCACCCAGTTCACTCCATCAAAGTGGGGCTGGGACATGGGGACCACTTGTGTGAGCTTGGGAAGCCAGAGGCCTGGAGGGGGCAGCCAGAAATATCTCTGATGCTCTGCCCCAGGGACCAGACAGGAAGAGGAAGAGGAGATGGAGGGGGGTGGGCAGGAATCCCCATGAATACTATCCCAGGCCCTCTGCCAGCTTCTCTCCTTCCCTGAGGTCACACATCGGCTGAAAGGGCCAGGAATGTCCAGGCAGCAGGCATGACAGTCCCCCTCTGGGGGACAAGTGGGCTCTCAGTGCTGGGTCCTGGCTATCCTTTTTGGTGGCCTTAGTGAGATATAGAGAGGGTGTCTGACTGTTCCCATTTCACAGAGGAGGAAAGAAAAGCTTAGAGATGAGCAGGGCTTTTCCTTGGTTATGAACAAGGATGTGGGGTGGACTGAACCCTGCTGACTCCAGCCCTGCTGCCTCCTTTCATCTGCTCTAGCCTTGCCTCAGTGCAGAGAAACAGCTGCCTTCTGCTGGGCTCAAATAATGGGCAGGACTGGGGAGGGACTGACCCCTAGGGGGCCAGGGCTGCTGCACAATCCTGGGACACAGTTTTCTACTAAATGGCCTGTTCCAGACACCCAGTAACTGGCAAACACAACCAGATGGAACCATCCATCGCCTGGCCCTCTCTTGAGAGGAGCGGGTGGGGGAGGGGAGGTATGCAAACACCTCCTGGCTGAAGTTTGCTCTCAGCTCCATTTTTCCCTAACTCCAGCCCTGGTTTGAGTGGGTTGGGGTTCATACACACACCCAGTTTCCACCATCAGCAGCTAGACAGTGGGGAGGGGTCCACCCAAGGTGGGGGGTCAGGTTTCTGAGGCTGGGCTGAGGATCAGCTCTTTGGCCCTGCCCCCAGGGCCCCAGTGGGGTGTTGTCTGCAGCTGGGAAGAGTTTCCTCCTCCCAGACACTGAGTGTCCCTCTGGGATTTGGAAAGGACAAGGAACTATCCTGGCTGTGGGCAGCCCACAGAGTTCCCAGGCCCTGCTCGACCCTGCACCAATCTCCCTCTCGACTTCGCATCCCCCACACTGTGTAAGGTTGGGGGTGGGGGCAAGGAAAGGAGTCTCTGTCAGACTCTGAGCCTTTCTAGAGCACAGACCCAGCCTTAAATCATCCCTGTATCCACAGTGATTGGCACACAGTAGGGGTCTGTTAAGTGGATTCCTGGACCCTAACCTATGTCTTTTCCATCAGACTGCAATCCCCAGTCTGATGGAGAAGACATAGCCCTGTCCCACGAGGGCCTCCAGTCTGATGGAGGAGATATAATCCTTGCCCGGGGAGGCACCCCCACCCCAACAGCCTGGTCGGGTAGCCCTCACCCTTGCCACCCATGGTGGTGTTTCTGCACCTAGGGTACTGAGTGGCTTGTCCTGCCTGGACCTGAGAAGGAAGAGCACTGGAGATGGGAGTCAGGATTCCTGCCTGGGCTCTGATGCTGGTACTACTACTGATTTGCAAAAGCTGCCAACCTCTTTATGCCTCACTTCTTCATCTGTAAAGTGAAATTTGAATCTGACTTCTTAGGTTTTTCAGCTTTGACATCTGAATTTATTATTGAACAACCACAGAAGTGGTTATCATATTGTGCCTCCAGAAAAAACAGCAACACCACAAAGGGATACCAGAAGCTTAGCTTTGTGTGAAATGGTTCCTGGAGGTGGGTGGCAAGGGTAGGACTTGCCATTGGGAAAACCTTACAGACCCTACATGGCTAGACCTGTACATGCTGCACTCATTCACTCCAGAGATATCTATTGAGCACCTGCTGCATGCCCACTGCTGGGCTCGGTGTCACATCCTCTGCATTTTGGGTGCCTGAGGGCCTCCTATGAGAGACTTCATGGGGGGTGGGGTAAGGAGAGTTGGGCTACTTGCCCTAGCAGAATAACCTCTCTCTTGACCTGAAGTGTCCAAACTTCTAGTCACTAAACAGCTGTGACTTCTTGGTAGGTGGATAAGAAACGTGTGCTCTTCATGTCCAGCGGGAGTGGAGGGAACTATCATTCGCTTTTATGGGCCATGGGCCAAGCTCTCAGTAGGACACTTTCATGCTATGTCATATAATCCTTAATGTTATTACTATTTTAGGCTAGGTGCAGTGGCTCACACCTGTAATCCTAGTACTCTGGGAGGCTGAGGTGGGAGGATTGCTTGTGCTCAGGAGTTCAAGACCAGCCCGAGCAAGAGCAAGACCCTGTCTCTACAAAGAACAGAAAACTTAGCCAGGTGTCGAGGCATGCACCTGTAGTCCCAGCTACTTAGGAAGCTGAGGCAGGAGGATTGCTTGAGCCCAGGAGTTTGAGGTTGCAGTGAGCTATGATGATGCCACTGTACTCTCCCTGGGGTGATGGAGTGAGACTCTGTCTCCAAAAAAATTATATATACACATGTGTGTGTGTATGTGTATAATTCCTATTTTTAAAATGAGGAACTGAGGCCCAAAAGGGCAAAGTAGCTTATTCCAGGGACTGACAGTAAGTGTGACTGATCCCCAAGGCCTTTCCAGGCCACAGTGGGCACTTCTGGGTGTGGGATAACTGAGGATGGGGGAAGGGATGGTTGCAGTCATGAGGTGGGCAATGTTTTCCACCCGAGACTTCGAGGAGGGGCAGACTTTGAGCACTCAGTTGTCACAGCTGAGGGCCTGAGTAGCCAGCTGGCTACTAATCTCTAAACTATTAATAGAACTAGAATGAAATTAAGGGTCATATTATTACATCGTGCAAGTCATGATGGAGTCTCCTCTGTAACACCTCCTTGAAGTGCTCACCCTCTTGGTTGCTGCCAATGTTGGGAGCTCACTCCCTCCAAAGACAGTCCTCTTCTTTTTTTTTTTCTTTTTTTGAGACAGAGTCTCACTCTGTTGCCCAGGCTAGAGTGCCATGGCATCAGCCTAGCTCACAGCAGCCTCAACTCCTGGGCTCAAACAATCCTTCTGCCTCAGCCTCCCGAGTAGCTGGGACTACAGGCATGAGCCACCATGCCCGGCTAATTTTTTCTATATATTTTTGTTGGCCACTTAAATTCTTTCTATTCTTTTAGTGGAGATGGGGTCTCGCTCTTGCTCAGGCTGGTCTTGAACTCCTGACCTCAAGCAATCCGCCCGCCTCGGCCTCCCAGAGTGCTAGGATTATAGGCGTGAGCCACCATGCCCGGCCCAAAGACAGTCCTCTTCTAACTACGGACAGCTCAGATGGTTAGGGAGTCACCTTCACACAGCCAGAATCTGCCTCCTTGCAGCTCCTGGTTGGTCTAAGTTTTAAAGATGAGGAAACTGAGAACAGATAGAGGTCAAATAACTTCCCCAGCATCACACAAGCTGGAAAGTAGCAGAGCTCAAGTTTATATGCTATAGGACCTATGGGGGGTCCACAGCTTGACCCCGCTCCAGCAGTCCTCCAGTGAGATTGGCTGTGTCCCCACAGGCCCCATCCACAACCAGTCTGTCTTCACAGGGCTGGGGCCAGCCCAGGGTTGTGGCTGGAACTTGGCTCCCATTTTCTCAACTCCTACAACTCAAAGTAAAACCCTTGGTCATAAGCTGTGCAATTGTGGCCTGAGGGTGTAATCTAAACAAATTCCTCCCCATACCTTAGAGTCTTAATAACATCTGGTTTACCATGATCTCCCTGAAACACAATTAGGCTGAGTCAATACTCATGTCCTATCCTGGAAAATAATTTTCCTACTCGGTGGAAGAGAAGCTATTGCCTTAGAGCTCTGCCCCAGACCCGCCTGGGTTTCCATGGTTTCTATTGTGGGTGGGTGGATAGAAGAGCTAACCGTCTGGAGGGAGGAGAAGGAGAAGGGCTGCAAAGAGAGGCCCCCATTCCCTTCCCCACTCTAGCCTGGAGTGTATTCCAGAAGAGAGGCTTCATAGGGTTCTAGAATGTACTCAGGGCTGATTCCGTCATTTTCCTGAGTTACATCATCGAGTTTTGGATTTATTTTCTCCTCTTAGTATTTATAGATGGGGACACCAAAGCCCAAAGAAGTAAGGTGACTTGCCCAAGGTCACCCAAAAAGGAGCTAGCACTAGATCCTAAGTGTCCACATTCTCAGTGTCCTGAGTCTCAGGGTCCTTTGCGCTGTCTCCACATTTACCCTGAGTCCCAAGGGGAACGACCAGGTGACCCCTGCCAGGCTCACCACCAAGCCCAGAATTGCTGTGGGCAAGAGGGGGTGCCAGGTTTTAGAACAAATACCCCATTTACACAGCAGGCCACAAACACATGCAACTCATTAGCTCCCATCAAGGAGAAACAGTAATCCAGGATGGATTAGGTTTCTTGAAGCTGAACCCATATCGGCCATGAAATCTCAGTAAGGAGTTCTCACACCCCCTTCCCAAGAGCCTCGGTTCTGCAGTGATGTCTCTAGAGTCCCCACACCAAAGGGCAGGACAAAGTGATTGGGGAAATAGAGCGCCAAGTCTGAGCTGGCTGTGACCTAAAGAAAGGAGAGGGATGGAGTTGAACCCCTGGAGGCTTCCTGAAGGAGGCGGGGGAGGCGCGGCTTGACAGAACAAATGGAGGGGTGGATTTTCTTGCCGGTGGGAAGAGAATGAGTAGAGGTTCAGGAAAGTCTGGAAACATCTTCCCTTCTATTCCTCTACCCCCAAGATTCCCTCTCTGGTTCTTCCCAGGCGGGTCTGGGGGCGCTCCGGAGGATGAAGGCGCCCGGGTCCTCAAGGCGGAGCACGGCGCTGGGGGGCGCGGTCGGCTGGAGCTCCCTCCCTGCGCAGGGAGCGGGATGAGCGGGCCGTGGGGGGCTCCTGCAGCCCTTACAAGGAGTTTGGTGGCGTCCGGGGCGGCCCCGCCCGCCAGGCTGCCCCGGCCCCTCCTCTCCGCCGAGTCGCAGCGGCTAGGCGCTTGGTGCGAGGCCGACCGCGAGTGCCAGGGACACCGCGTCCGGCTCCCGAGGGCCCCGACGGGAGGGCGCGCTGATCGGGGGTCCATCGGCCGAAGACCTGTGTCGCTCTCCACGGCGTCGCCATGTCCTCGATGTTCGGAAAACCCCGCGCGGGCAGCGGGCCGCACAGCGCGCCCCTGGAGGTCAACCTGGCCATCCTGGGGCGCCGCGGGGCCGGCAAGTCTGGTGAGTGGCGCGAAGGCAGGGCCGTGGGGGGGTACCGGAGAGACAGGGAGTGCGTGGAGGGAACGCTGTGGACGTAGGGGCAGGTTCTTCCACTGGCTTTGGGGGGCTTCCTTCACGCAGGCAGGTTGGGTGAGACACTGTGATTTTCTTCTTTGCCTCAGTTTCTCTGTTGCCGGGTTCTGGCTCTCTCTTCTCTAGACTTTGTTCTCAGCTCCTCCATCTCTTTCATCTGTCTTCTGTGCCTTGCCTGTCTCTTCCCTTTGTGTCTTCCCACTGTGTCTCTGTCCTCCGTGTCGGTGACCCCTTGCTGTCCCCCACCCTCTGTCGCTCCCCTTTGTCTTTCTCTCTGTCTCCCAGTCCTCTACTGGTCTCCCTTGCCACCAGCCCCCCAGACCCCTATCCCCATCTCCTCACATGGGGCCAGCTGTCAGTCTTGGTGATTGGCTCCAAAGGGACTGTTGGGCTCTTATCTCCAGCCCAGGGCCCTCTTTGAGCTTAGTTGCAGCCTTGCTACTCCCTGATTTAGGCTGGGGTGAAGGATTCCCTTCCACCCCCACCCCCCATCCACACACCTCACCCTGCCTCCACTGAAGGAGTTGGTAGAAGTTACTAGCTAACTGAATTTCTCCAGGAAGGGCCACTCTCCCACTCCCCACCCCAATTCCCTGGGATTCTGGGACAAACTGTGCATGTTATCAGATGTATTTGTTTCAGGCCAGACCCCTCGCTTAACCTTCTGGAAACACATTGAGCTGTGGTCCCAGGTGCCTGAGACTTGTTCTTGATGAACCAAGATCTTGGGCTTCCATTGAGATAATTTCTGTCAACTCTGAACTCTGGCAGCTGGAGTCCAGGGGGATGGAGGTGTCATCAGAGAAAAAGGGTCTGATTCTCCCTTGCCACCCAATCCCAGACAGCTGAAGGTGCTGAGGCAGAGGGGCTCCTCCACCGGCTGATTTTCTAGTTAATAACTATTAGTGGTGGCCACCCCTGCTCAGTTAGCCATGAATTTCCTTACCCACAATGTTCTTTGAGACTCACTGGGGGCCTACTCTCTGATTTTGAAGCCAGCCCTCCTGACTCAGAAAGGGGACTCCACGTCTGATTTTCCTACAGAAAAGATTTGCTTCTTCCCTTTGAAAATCACATTGCTATCTGTAGCTCTGTCACTAGTGCAGTTTAGCCAGTGACTACATGAATGAAAGAATTTAAATTTTGAAGTATGTATTCCCTGGGTATTAGTTTGCAAAATGACACTGTTAGGAATCCCAGGAAAGAATTTTAAGGATTTTCTTAACAATATCATATTACTTTTTAAGAATCTAGCATAATATTAGTAGTCGGCTGGCCCTTTATATGGCTAGTCAAAATCCTGTTAATGTGTTCCACTGGGGAGAACTTTGTTCTACAGTTTTACATTCTGCTGAGACACCCATGATGAGTGTGGAGGCCCTGGAGAGAGCCAAGACTTGAGCTGTGGAGGACCAGGACTAGAGCGTGTTTACTCGGGACTCAAATCTCGCCTGGGCCTCACCTGGAAGTCCCTTCCCAGGGATCATGCGCCCACGATCAGTTCTGCTCTTACTCTCTCTTTGGCTTGTAGCCAAAGCTGGAATAAATGCTCTGCACTTCAGAATCTTTGTGGCTTGTCCAGGGTGGGCTATGTCTCCCTTCAGTGGGGTCTCAGCAGGCTGACCCCGAGGTAACTGGCTGCAGGGGTCCTGACCCTGCGCTTGGTCTTCACAAACACCCCTTAGGCTTGCCTCCCATTGCTTTTCTTGCCATTAAAAAAAATCCCAGGGTGCAACTAGTGGGACTCAGCTCTTCATATTTCTGGTTTCTTCTGAGCTTCTCAAACAAACTCTTCAGTTCCCCAGCCACATTCCCTGAGAGAGCTGAGCGTGGTGTCAGCCAGGGATCACAGAGGTTAGCTGTGGCCTGCCTAAAATGAGAGGCGCTGGCAGCCAGACACAGCAGGGAGACTGAGCTGACCTCTTTCTCCTTCTTGCAGCCCTGACCGTGAAGTTTCTGACCAAGAGGTTCATCAGTGAATATGACCCCAACTTGGGTAAGAAACCACTCCTTCCTGTACCTCCTGCTGCCTGTGCCCCACCTGGAGTACTCCCCTGGGACCTACCCTGTGGGTGGGCCCTGGTCAGGACTTCGCATCTAGGGGCAGAAGGAAGGAGCCACCAGGATGACTCAGCATGGGGGATAATGTTTTAAGTACCAGAAATATCCCTTTCACAGCCCACCCAGACAACTGGGGCCGATTTGCCCTAAAATATGAGGTGTGAGGAGATTTTTAAAAACTAAAAATAGAAAAATCAAATATAACAGGATGTCCACATCCAATAGGTGTCATTCTTCAATATGATTACTCAGTGTTCTTTTCCAGAAAAGCTGGACAAGACATTTGAGAAATTCTTTTGTGGTGCTGGTTTCTGAACCAATTTTTGAACCACATAAGATAACTAGTCTTGTTTTATAACTGTATCATGGTATTTGGAAAAAGGGATGTTTGCTGTCACAGAGCTGAGTTTGAATCCTGGCTCTGCCACTTACTGGCTGTGCAAACTTGAGCCAGTCACCTAACCTTGAGTTAGCTAGTTTCCTCATCTGTAAAAGGGGCATAAAAATACCTATCTCAGAGAATTACTATGAGGATTAAAGAAATGACACGTGAAAGATCTAGTGCAGTACTTGACCCACGATAGACAGTCAGTGCATATTTGCTTTTCCTTCTTCCTCAGATGGCTTCCCATGCGTCCCATTAATCAGATCAGTGCTTCTGAAAATTATTTTTAGTAGCAGGACCTTTTTTTAAAATAACCTCTTACATGGAACCCTAATATCTAAAACAAATAAAAGCAGAATTTTATTGGAATAACTGTAACTTAAGGCTCACATTTATACCATTTGTTTATTGTAAACTGTCCACCGAGAACAACAGGTGTCTGGATGATCTTAGTCTTTTGAAAATGGACTTTGCAGTCTAGGGTTATTTTCTCCACTCAAAAATAGACTAATAAAGCAGGCCAGGCACGATGGCTCACACCTCTAATCCTAGTACTCTGGGAGGCTGAGGTGGGAGGATCGCTCAAGGTCAGGAGTTCGAAACCAGCCTGAGCAAGAGTGAGATCCTGTCTCTACTAAAAATAGATGGAAATTAATCGGCCAACTAAAAATATATGGAAAAAATTAGCAGGGCATGGTGGTGCATGCCTGTAGTCCCAGCTACTTGGGAGGCTGAGGCAGAAGGATCGCTTGAGTCCAGGAGTTTGAGGTTGCTGTGAGCTAGGCTGACACCACGGCACTCTAGTCTGGGCAACACAGTGAGACTCTGTCTCAAAAAAAAAAAAATAGAATAAAGCATTCATGGGCACCCCGAGGGCCCTCTGAAGAAACCAGGGCTCTGTGACACAGGTCAAAAACCCACCACACTACCTGCAGCGGGCCGCTGATAGAATGCCACTCGCATACCTGGAAGAAAGAGCACCTTAACCCAACGGCAGCCATCAGCCCCTTAGTTCAGGCGGGGGCGGGTAGAGTACCCAATCCCGATGTTAGAACAGGAAGAGACATCGGGGCTATTTAGTCCTATGGTTAAAAAAAATTTTTTTTCCTTATGTAGCAGAATCCTTTTGTCCAAATCTTAAACAGAACCCCAGGGTGTCAAACAGAGAAAGAGGAGGGGTTCCCTCGGTTAAGTCAGGGGTGCAGGGCAGGCAAGGCACTGACAGTCCCTAAGGGGTTTGTTTCCCAAAGCCCTGTCTGACCACCTGTACCTTGGCACAAACCCTTGGTGCCACAGTGTAGGAAAAAGACCCACAGAGCTGAGGCCTCTGGGCTGAGGTCACACAGTAGGTCTTAGGGGAGCCCCTTTGGTTAGCAGAGGTCAGCTCCTGAGAAAGGAGGACACAGGGTGCAAAGGTGTGCCAGCCAGGGAGGTGCCGGGGAGGCCAGACCATGGAATCAGAGACGCGGCTGAGGAGTTGCGGACGGAGGTGAGGCGGGAGTGCAGTGAGGAAAGGCACACGGGCAGGTGGGGGGATCCCAACGAAGCACCTCAAAAGATACATTCTGCCCAGTTCAAATACTGCATGGGTCATGCTTCTACTGAAAATGATTCCATTTTATCTGAGATTCCAGTTTAACTCAGCATCTTGTATTTTGTCTGGCAACTCGCCTCCAGCCTCTTTTCTTCCCTGTCCCCAGTCCATACCCTTACACGGGGTCCCACCGGATGAGCCTATTACAGTGGTGGTTTGAGCTTCCTGATTGGGTAATTTTGGAGTTCGGACCTGGTAATGGAAGGAGGGGTCAGGCTGTCTGGGTGAGGGGCAGCCCTGCCGTGGTTAGTGCCCTCGGTCTTGGTCTCAGCCCACAAGCGAGAGAGGAGACAGACACTCTCCTCTCAGACGTTCTAGGGGGCAGTGCCACTCCTCAGAGGTTCTGCTGGGAAGGGCCTAAACATTCCAGCCACTGTCCCAGTGCTGGTTCTAGCAACAGCAGAGACTGTGAGACCAGAGCCTTTCCTCCTGTGGAGACAGGGCTGAACATTCAAGGGGAGAGTTAGCAATCAGGCAAACGTTGGCAAAACGACTCTCCACCCTTTCAAGGTCTCCTAAGAGATTGAGCTCATTCTGGGAGCCTCTGGTGGTGGAGATTCACTCCCATTTCCAGTGTGTAGCACGTACTAGGCACAGAATAGATGCTTTTAACTGTGGGATTGACTTTTGGTTTTAGGAGTACCCTTTAAGGAAGAGGGTACTTATTATTATTATCCCCATTTTATAAGTAGAGAAACCGAGGCAGAGAAGGCTCAGTGATTTGACTAAGATCATGGAGGCCCCCAGGCACAAAGGAAGACGAGACAACTCATCTCTTTACTAGGGGCAGCCTCGTGCTGTAGCGTACAGAGGGCCTTATGCTAGCGAGAGGTCTGTGTGGCACTTGGCCCTCGGATCCTCGATTCCCCATGCGGTGCCTATGGAAGGGCTTTGCCTGTGCTGAGCCCCCCGGGAGGAGATGGGGGTCTCCAGGAGAATGTTCCCCTCTCACAGAAGGGCTGGGGCATCTCACCTGGCTTGGCCAGTGGATAATGTCAGCTTCTCGCCTCTCTTGCCCTCATCCTGCTCCGGTGAGACACAAGCACCATTGCTGTGGCATTACCCTGCACATGCTCTGACCAGAGCTCAAGAAAGACTTTGGGAGCCAACTCTTCCCTCAGCATGAGAGTCCACAGAATGCTAATTAGCACTGGGAGTTGTGAAGCCCACCAGAGTACCCCGAGGCAGGGCCTTGATGATGGAAAGACTGGACATCACTGTGACTGGGAAAGGAGCCCCCCACCCTGCCCCAGCCTCTGAGGCTTCTCCCAGCTTGCCCCTCCATGTTCCACGTCCCCAGCTGGTCTTCCCTTGTACTCTGCTCAGGGGGTCAGGGGGTCTCAATGGGGAGGCAGCCCAGCCTGGAAGACCCAAATTCAAGTTGCTTCTGCTGATAGGATGCTGTGTGGCCTTGGGCAAGTTCCTTCCTTCTCTGGGCCTCATCTTGTCATCTCGCTACAGTGGAGCTAATAGCAACCTCAAAAGGCTGTCATGCTGTAAGGGCAGCAGGAGATCAAGGTTGGGCTAGAACCTTTTTCTCGCTGGGCAGGACACTGTGCCTGTTGGGGGAATGCCTAAAAGGGGTGCATCAGACAGCTTTGGCAGGAAGATAAAGACAAATCTGAACGAGATGTAGGCATCTGGGGCAGGTCTTCTTGGACCAAATATAGTTAAATATTTGGGGCATAGTTTCCATTAGATTTTTTTGTCTTTGCATAAGAGCAGCTATTTATCCAAGTTCCCAAAGCAGGCTGGGGACAAGAAGCTGTCTGTGATTCATGCTGGATGTTAGTGGACTTGGAGTGTGTCCAGGCCTGGCTTGGCTGCCAGTGGCCCTCAGAGAGAAGTGTTTGACTGTAAATTCAGCCAGGGTTGGGGGGGTGCCCTTCTCACAGTAGATGCTGCCAAGAAGGCAGAGAGCATCTCAGTTCTGCCAAAAGGGGCCGTTTTTAAGGTCACTGGGGACAGGGGACCCTCAGGAAAAGGTGAGGTGCTCACACTTGATGAGAGTGGGCCAATGGCACAGGCAGAGGGAGAATGATTGCTAACGTGGCAGTGAGGTCTTCTTTGCATGCCTGGCTACTCGCTTGCTGCTTTCTCAGGTTTGAGGTCATGAGAACTAAAAAAAAAAAAAAAAAGTGACAATTCATGAAATTCAAATGAGGTCGGTAGCTTATAATATGGTACCATGGTACCAATGTCAGTTTCTTGATCATGTAAGGTGTTAACATTGGGGGAAGCTGAGTGAAGAGTACATAGGAACTCTGTACTATCCTACAACTTCTATGTGAGTCTAAAATTTTTTCAAAATAAAATGTAAGAAAAAAAAATCACCTGTGAATGTGAACCTGCCCTGCTAACTTGGAGCACCACGGTCCCCACTGCCCTTTAACAGGCCCTTCTAGTGGCCCAGGCCCCATGTCCTGGGGGCCTATCCAGTCCTGACCCACAGAGCCCTGGGAGATAAGACTATTAAATGAGCTAATGTAGGGACAAGCACTTAGCACAACACCTGGCACGGGGGTAAGGGTTGGAAACGGTTAGCCAGTGTTACCATGGTATTCCCATTTTAAATTGAGGAAATTGCCTCAGAGGGCTGAAGTGACTCAGCCAAGTCACGTAGCTAAAAAGCAGCTGAAGTTGGATTTGATTCCAGATCTCCAACTTAAAACTTGTTCATTATTATTATTTTTTTGAAGAGACGAGGTCTCTCTCTGTTGCCCAGGCTGGAGTGCAGTGGCACAATCATATCTGACAGCAGCCTTGAACCCCTGGGCTCAAGCCATCCTCCTGCCTCAGTCTCTGGACTAGCTGGGACTACAGGCATGTGCCATAACACCTGACTAATTTTTAAATTTTTTGTAGAGATGGCATCTCACTATGTTGCGCAGGCTGGTCTTAAACTCCTGGCCCCAAGCAATCCTCCCACCTGGGCCTCCCAAAGTGCTGGGATTACAGGCGCGAGCCACCCTTGCCTGGCCCAGCTTAAAGCAGAGTCCTTTATTCCACTAACTCCTGACCTGCCAACCGTCTATGTTGCAGAGGACACCTACAGCTCCGAGGAGACTGTGGACCACCAGCCTGTCCACCTGAGAGTCATGGACACTGCAGACCTGGTAACGTCACCCCCATTTACCCATGGAGAGCTGAGAATCACTGTAGCCTCCTAAGAAGTCCTGGCCCAGAGTGGGGGCCCTCAGTGGGAATTTGGATCCCTTTTAAATTACATTTTGCTGTGTAAACCTGAGCAAGGCGCTGACCTCTCTGGGCCTGAATCCTTCATTTGCCAAATGAGAAAGGTGAAGCAGGCCAAGAGGCCTGAGGGTTGCCGGCATCAGCTCTGAGATCCGTGCAATGGGGCGTTCTGCTCACACACACAGAGACAGGTGCACACCTGTTCACACAGACGCTCCCGGTGTGAGCCCCTCGCCCAAGCCACCCCCAACACACACATCTCCCCCTGTGTCCTTGCCACCCCTGCCAAGGCCAGATGCCAGTTATTTTCAGAAGCCAAAAGAGCAGCACAAACCTGACCCGAAACCAGTGGTGCCCAGGGACAGCCAGGTCTCTGTAGGGGCCATGCCAGAGTCTTTGGCTCTGTGCCCAAGGGGCCGAGGTCTCCAAGTCTCTGGCTGGGTGGTGGGAGGGAGGTTCACGGGACAATGTCTCCTTTCACTCGAAGCCAAATGCACACTCAAGTGCCCCTTTGAAAAGTGCTCTGCTGGGAAACAATGTACAAAGAGCCGGAGAGAGGGGAGGAGGGAAGGGGCAGTTCAGGTGAGGACCTTTACCCTGACCCCCTCTGCCTCTGGGGGGGCCTTCTCTCCCTCACCCCAGGACACCCCCAGGAACTGTGAGCGCTACCTGAACTGGGCCCACGCCTTTCTGGTGGTGTACAGCGTCGACAGCCGCCAGAGCTTCGAGGGCAGCAGCAGCTACCTGGAGCTGCTCGCCGTGCACGCGAGGGAGACGCAGCGCAGCTACCCTGCCCTGCTGCTGGGCAACAAGCTGGATATGGCCCAGTACAGGTGAGGTGGCCGGTGTGGGCCTCATCTTCAGGGATTAGCCAGCTGCTAAGAACAGTGATCCCCTCAAATTTTGATAAGAAGGATTGTGTTGTAAGGGTCCAGTGGGCATTGGTCTTGCAGTCAGCCAGGGACAGGAAGGGCAGGGCATCTAGGTCATGCAGGGGCTGGACCCTGAAGGTCAGAAGAGAGGCCACTCCTGCCACCCTCTTGGGTCTCTGTGGTCTCTCTTAGGCTCGTCCTTCCTTGCTGAGTCCATACGACCAACCAGTCCCACTCCCAGCAGCTGAGGGGCAATCAGTGCCAGTTCTGGTTTGATTGGCTCCTCTGGTCAGGTGTCTGCTCTGGTCCAGCCAGCTCTGGCCTCGCCCAAGCTCAGCCCCACCCCAACTCACTCCCACAGTTGGCTGTTCAGGGAGCAGGTTCTCTTAGAAAGGGCTGGACTTGAATCAGAGATCATAGACTGGGCCAGAGGGCACAATACCACAGAATGCTGCAGCCATGTTTTACTTGGCCAGCACCATCTTTTAAAAGACCTGGAATTGGAATGCTTTGAGGTGGGGCATGCGCTCTCCAGCTGACTGCAGGCCTCCCCAGGCCCCATGGCTTACCTCCACCCTCTGTACACACTCGAGTTGCCTGCCTGGCCCCGAGGCACCGAGGCTGTGCTCTCTATACTTGATGAGTGATCCTACTGGATTTCTCCAACACTGACATTTGTCCTGTATGGCCAGTCTGCCTGCAAGGTATGGCAGCTTCCACCAGCCTTGCACCCTGCCTGGTCAGTCCTGTGCCCCCAGACCCCAAGAGGCATTGACTGGTGTTTGTTTAGAATGGTCAGATGGGCAGTGGGAAAAGTGAGGTGTGGGCTTAGGAAGGGGGACCACAGGAAGAGGCCTTCCCAGGCAGTCAAGCCCGCAAACCCGGACAACTCACATCTCAGAGAATGAGGAAAGTCATGTGTTTGTAAAGCCACTGAAGGTAGTCTTTTAGGAATAACAGGCCCTGGAAGAGGAGTCAGAAGACTGGACTGTGGAAGTTTGAGGTTGCAGTGAGCTATGACACCACTGCACTCTAGCCTGGGTGACAGAGCAAGACCCTGTCTCAAAAAAAAAAAAAAAAAAACCAAAAACACTGGATTGGGAATGGGCCAGTTTTCAATATGGGGAAAAACACTAGGCCACTGTTTAGACCCCAAGCTTTGTCAAAGGGGTTGTCTAAAAATGACTTGGAAGCAAATGACAAAGAATACGTGGCTGAAATGAAGTAGCACCAGTTCCCTAAGAACAAGTTATGACAACTTATCCCCCTTTCATTCTTTGCTCAAGTCCCAAGGTTAATAGATTAGGATTGGGTAAGCACAGGAAATCTAACTTTTATTTTTATTTTTCATGGTTTTTTTTTTTTTTTTTTGGAGACAGAGTCTCCCTGTGTTGCCCAGGCTAGAGTGAGTGCCATGGCATCAGCTTAGCTCACAGCAACCTCAAACTCCTGGGCTCAAGCGATCCTTCTGCCTCAGCC
>CAUYRT010092223.1:0-89402 GCA_963574885.1 Lepilemur ruficaudatus | reverse complement strand
CATGGTGTGATGCTGGGCAGCAGCAGTGAGCCCTAGCTCCCAGTCAGCCACGTGATCACGAGAGTAAACAACAGGTACGCTATGGTATACTCTGTTACTGGTGTTTTTTAGTATGATTTTGCCCAACTGTAGGCTAATGTAATTATTCTTAGCATGTTTAAGGTAGGCTAGGCTAACCTATGATGTTTAGTAAGTTAGGGATATTAAATGCATTTTTGACTTAACAATGTTTTCAACTTTCAATGGATTTATCTGGATGTAGCTCCATCATGAGTTGAGGAACATCTATAATTTGAACTATCATGACTTTGATGCTATTTCAGGTGGTAGCTTAATCTTGTCAAGTAGCTTTGAGCTATTTGGATATAGAGAATGTATCTCATACTTCTACATTCCCTGTTATTGCTATGTATGCATTAATAGATGGTCATCAAGGGCTTGATTTTTGATCAGGTTTGATTTGATAGACTGTTCTTACGGAAGACTACCAGTGACCAGGAATTATATTTATTGAAGTATATCCATCAGAGCCTCCAGATGAAACTACTTTGTAAGTTACCAGAGTTACTTTACACACCTAACAGTAATACCTGGGAAAGCACCATGTAAGAGTGTTGAACTTGAGTCCTAGGATCTGGGCTGAATGCCAGACCTACTACTATGTATTTATCTGACTTTGGTTGTATCACTGAAGTTGCTACTTCTATAAAACAGGCTGGATGATCACTGAGACAGCTTCCATCTCTTACTCTGTAATGCTAATGGTGTGACTTATAGATCTGCATATCTTTTATTTAATTTGAGTCTTTAACTAGGTCAGTTGCTTACCAGAAGAGGTGATTTTTTTTTTCTAGATCAGTAAGGTTTGTGACCTGTTACTTCTCATACTGAAAGATGGTCATACAATGCCTTGTACATTTTCACCCTGGCAAAATGACTTCATCTAGTGAAATAATTTTGCAAATGGAATTTACTTCATTTTAAAGTAATCTGGATAAGCCTTATAGTAGATTCCATTCCTCTAGATATATAACCTACTTGAAAAGGACCATCTTTTATCACTGTCTTGCAGGTCTGTTGGTAATATTTTAAACTGTCATGGGGCCCAAGCATTGTGATGTGACAGACTAGAATTGAGGCAGAAGGCATGATTTAGAAATCATCGTGTTCTTCAGTCTTTACTCATAGGTGTATTCTTCCTAACACTGATTTTTCTTCTGTTTCGTTAATATTTTGCATTCACTTGAAAGAAAGCCTAGTTTTTTCTGTATGTCAGAAGTTTTACAGCGTGATCATATTATTCAAATTATTGATACTATTCTGAAAACAGCTTTTCTGCTTAATTTAAGCCTATGGATAATTTGAAATTGTTCTAAAATGCTTCCTGCCCCTTCCTCTCCCCTCCCTTCCCTCCTCTTCCTCTCCCTCATCCTCCTCCTCCACCTCCTCCACCCTTTCCTTCCTTCTCCAATAAAACTTGAGCTTGATGCTCCATAGAATTGATAATCGTTATGGAACTACAAAAAACACAAACACCTTGAGGGATTATGAAGGACTGTTGGGCAAGAAATGCGAAGTGATTTTGTTCTGCCAGGGTATTTATAGTTTTCACGTTCGCTAGGGGAGGAAAATGTTATAGAATTAAGTGATTTGAAGATTATACTGAAAAGACAGTTTATTACTTTCTGCATTGCTTTAACAGATTGCACTAATTAATGTTTTTGAATTCTGTAGTATATATTTAACACAATGTGGGTAGTGTTTTAAAGACCATGTTAAAGATTTTATATGTGAGGTAGTCTCATGTGCTTTGGGAATGGGCATAGACTTTGGCATCTGTGATTTTGTTGCAGTGGATTTACTGCTGTATTCGATGAACAGGCTGTCAGCCACTCAAATGGAGACCCTACTAGACACCGGCAGAAGATACAAGTTCTTTTAATGTAGGTAAATGATAACATAACTTACCTGTGTGTTCATGGCTCTTCAGTGTGGGGGACACAATGGCATCCTCCCAGGTGAAGTTGTGCAATTTCTGGCCCTGAAGGCTCACAAGGATTCTTAGAGTCAGGTGCAGTACTGTTGCACCACGAGGCCTCTCCGACACAAGGATTCTTAGCTGCACCTGATGCTACCTGATGGGGCTGCGAATATGGTCAAGACTTTTGCAGATGGGAGGCTTCAAGGTGTGGCTCCCCTCCTGCCTCTTTCCAATTGCTCTGGAGACTCTAGCCATGTACTTGACTAATCCCTAGCTATAACTGGTAACAATCCTAGAACAATTTGAGAATTTACTGCAAAACTGGGTGAATTAAAGGTCAGTTTCTCAGGTATAGCCCCTGCTACGGTTTGGATATGGTTTGTTTTTCCCCACCAAATCTTGTGTTGAAATTTGATGCCCAGTGTGGTGGTATTGGGTTGTGGAGCCTAGTGGGAAGCGTTTGGGTCATGGAGACAGATTCCTCATAATGGCTTGGCGCCATTCTCCTACTAGTTAGTTCCTGCTCTTGCGAAACTGGAGTGGATCAGTCCCTGTGACTGTGGATTTTTATAAAGCCAGGATGTCCCTCAGGTTTGTCTCTCTTCACATGTGTCTGCTTCACCTTGGACCTTCTTCACCATGTTTTGATATAGCACAAGAGCCCTCACCAGGAGATGTTGAAGGCACGCTTCTTGTACAGCCTGCAGAACTATGAGCCAAATAAACCTCTTTTCTTTACAATTTACCCAGCCTCACATATTCCTTCATAGCAACATGAAACAGATTAAGAGAGCTCTCCTCACCCCCTGTTGCTTCTACACACTGACTGTCCAGAAGTTTCTTCCCACACATGCGTTAGGACAGGTTTAAATAGACTGTGACTATCTTTGCAACTAACGTTTGCAAATAAAACTAAGATGCTGTGATGACTAATTTTATGTGTCAACTTGGCTAGGTCACAGTACTCAGATATTTGGTCAAACATTTTAGATGTTTCTATGAAGATGGTGCTTTTTGGATAGAGATTAATATTTAAATTAGTACACTTTGAGTAAGGCAGATTACCCTTCATAATATGAGTGGACTTCATCCAATCCGATGAGGGCTTTAACAGAAAAAGATTGACCAGCAAGGAGGAATTCGGCAGGTGGATGGTCTTTGTACTCAGACCACAACATGATCTCCAGCCTGCTGGCCTACTGTGCAGATTTTGGACTTGTCAAGCCTCTTTCTTTCTCTCTGTCTGTATTGCTCTCTCTCTCTCTCTCTCCACACACACACACACACACACACACACACACACACACAGACACACACATACACACACACACACATCCTGTTGGTTGTGTTTTCTCTAGAGAATCCTGACTAATACAGATGCCTTTATCCTAGAAGTGCATCTTGAATTTCTTGAAGAAAGTAGGTAAAATCTTCTATTTGGAGTACTGCATTGCATTTTCTAATAAAAATGTAACTTTCTTAGAGTATAAAGATTTTGGCTGTTTTTGCAGAGGTTAAAAGATTACATGGGCAATCTTCAGTGATCATAAATATTTGTTGAATGAATGTTGAATAATCTAACTGTGATGACATTTTTTTCCCTAGTAGTCTGAAGGTGTGAGAACCATTAATTTAATCCTCTAAAGAAAATGCTTATGGCTTGCTGAGTTATGGTGATATGTAACTAAAAAATTTGTTACACAAATATTGACTTTCAAAAATTTCTCTTTTACATGTTTCAGTAGCATGTTTATTTTCAACATATTCCTTTTGTTTACTGCTGTTCATTGGAGGAAAAGGGGCTTGCCCCTTCCCATTTAATGAGACTTGCTGGAATAACAATTTGCATGTCATTGACCAGAATTTAGTAGAAATCTAGCCAGAGTGTTGCATGGGAGGCTGAGAAATAAAGTCTTTCAGCTGGGCACATTGAAACTTCAAATAAAACTGGGCTTTATTTACTAAGGAGAAAGGGGAAAATGGATGTTGGGGTAGGCAACTAGCAGCCTCTACCACAGTGTGCCTATTTTTGTTAATGTTATTTAAAATCTCAATCGGTGGCAAAGCATTTTGCCTAGCTGTTTTCAGTACTAATATAGTAAAGCTGGCAGACCTGAATCATCCCTGTTTTGGGGGAAAAAAACAAAACACACATACACCTAAAATTATTGAGAAGTGTTACTTAAAAATATTTGGGCACTGATACTTCATCCTGCAGAGGAGGAAACTCAAGCCCAGAGAGGTGAAGTGACCAAAGTGGAAGTTACAAGCACTGGGAAGACTTCCCGAGAGCAGAAAGGTGGTCATCTCAGGCTGTATCTACACGCCCATAACCCTCATTATTGCAGATTTAATCAAAGTCAGAAAGCTCTCCCGCCCTTCAGTGGTGCATTGTTTCTTTCCTTCAAACTCAACTGTCCAAATACCTGCCACTTGGGAATCTGCATGCTCAAGTAAAAGTTTGCAGATTCTTGCTGTACCACTTACACTATTTATTTTTAGCAGTGACTGGATTGTCCCCACTCTTGGCATCTTGAAATAATAATAGTGGGCATTTATTGAGAATTAGTTTGCAAGCTCCACAGAAGCAGGGATCAAGTTTGATTTCACGCGTCACCGTGTCTGTGGGGCCTAGTATGGCCCTTGATGTGGAATAGTTAATGCAACAAATAAGTAGCTGTTGGTTGAGTAGATGTAGTGTTTATGGGGTGGCAGACATTGTGTTAAGCACTTTTCATGAGTTATCTCATTTCATCCTCATAACAACCCCATGAGCTAGATAATGTTTGAAACTAAAATTTGAAAATGTGCCCAAGAATACAAACACAATGAGTGTTGGGACCTTGGACTAGTCTGTCTGACTCCATCCTGAGTCCCTAGGGAAGCTGGAGGTTTTGGGATTGCCACTGATTATCATATGAAATGAATAAAACTACTCTTGGATTAACTATGAGGAATTTAAAAAGCCTAACGTGGTTGACATGTTATCCAGCACTAAAGATAAGTTAATTACCCTTAGAAAAAAATAGAAGAAAAAGATAGGAAAAGGCTGACTCCTTAGCTCAAAGATAAATGAATTTTTTTTTTTTTTTGGCGTGAGGGGTGGGGTTGAATTGCAGAATAGTTATTCAATAAAGTTTCTACCTTATCTTGTTTGAGATTTGAGAGACTGTCTTCTGAGCTGTGTGTTTAATTGGAAAATGCCATCCTGTAGTGCTATCACGTTTAGATCACGGATGAGAGACATTGTATCTTCTCTCAGGATCTTAGGATTTAGTTCCACGGTTCTAAGTCTTTTTCGAAGGAAATGGTGAATTTGTGTAGAGCAGAGGTGAACTGCAGGAACTGCTTTTTTGTGGCTTCTGGGCTTCTGGCATTGCTTCTCCACCTCCATTGGGAAGGAACTTTGTGTGTTTTTTTTTATATTTGTTTATTTGTTTTCCCCCTGAAGCATTTCTAATGCCAGAGCCTGTCTTGGGTGAAAATGATGTGATCCTGTGTCTCAGACCCCTGTAGAGAGATCTGAGCCTTTGTGTCTAGAACAGAATCCCTGCTGTAGCAGACCTGTGGGTCTGACTTGGTCTAGGGCCCAAGTCTCTGAGTGCTATTTAGATGTGGGCTAGAGACCACGTGGCCATGTTCCTTTAAAGACTTTGGTTTATTTTCTCCTGCCATATTTCTAGAACCTAGTTGTTCTCAACTCTGGGCATGCATTAGAATTATCTGAGGAGACTTAAAATAGTGATGCTTGGGTTCTACCCCAAAGAGCCTGATTTGATGGGTTTGGGGAGGATTTGGTATTTATTTTAGAGGCACCCCACGTGATTCTGGTGTGTAGTCAGGGTTGAGCCATTCTTGGAGCCTCACAAGCCTCTTGTCCCAGAAAACATTATTTTCCCTTGCCTTTCCCCCCTCCCTGTGTCCTGGCTTATCCAGCACAAGGGCTTCTCCTTCTACTGGGTGGCATTTCTAAGGACTGTCAAAGACTACACATTAGACTGAGGTTGGGAGGGCAGGTAAGGGGAAGCCTCTGGGAAGAGCACAGAGTGAGGTATTAATAGATACAACGATGAGTGATTTTTCTTTTTAATTAAAAGTCAATGAATAAACTTGAGAAAAGAAATAAAAACTAAACAAGTATGAACTAGAAAAGTTTTACAGTTTTTCTGTAACCAGTAAATCCAAATGCAGATAATCTGCCAGCAAATAAAAGAATTAGGCTAAATGAATGCTTTTCTAAGAAAAGGCTTTAATAAAACTGACTGAAAAGGAACTGAAAAAAATGAGAATGACCAATTATTGTGGAAGAAATTGAGCCAGTTGTCAATAAAACATCAAGCACAGTTTCCAGTTGGATAATTGTAAATTACTGAAGATCAGATGGTTGTTAGGCTGTTTAAAAGTGTTCTAGAACAGAGAAAGAGAAATGAACCTTCTGAATTATCTTTGTGTCGCATGCACAACAGTAATATACAAGAGTGAAGGTAGCACTTAAAAACCATTAGCTATGCAATTTAATCTTTCCTATGAATATTGATATGAAAATCCCAAATAAAGTACAAGCAAATAGAATCTAGCAAAGAATAAAAGGTTAGCACCATGGCCAAGTAAGGTTCATTTTAACGATCAAAGATGGATCAATAGTGGAAATCTGCTAATGTAATTCTCTATATTGAGGGGGGAAAGTGTTGATTTCAATAGATGTGGCAAAGGCAGTCAATGCATATACTGGATAAGCAGTAAAATAGTAATGTTAATAGATTGTGTTTGGGTAATTTCCATTGTGCTTAATGGTGAAACACTAGAACCATATTTTAAAGTTAGAAAGAGAGGAGGATACAGTAATAACCACTATTATCTAACAAATATAACAAGAAATTTAGAGTACCAAGTGAACAGTGCTTTCTGTGTGCCTCATTTCATCCTCCAAAAGTCCTGCACGAGAGATACTATTATTCCCATTTTACCAATGAGAAAATATCACAGAGAAGCAACTTGCTTAAGATCACACTGCCTGGAAGTGGCTGAGCTGGGATTTGAGTCTCGGCCTATATTGCCTCCCTAGGAAGAAAATTCATAATAGGAAACATGAATAGATGGAGTTTGAAAAACAATTTTGTACAGATGGCATTTTCCCTAAGTTTTTTTTTTTATGAATTATGTTCTACTCCAATTGTAATTCCAATAAGATTTTCTTGACTTGAAGAAATGATTCTAAAGTTTCTCTAGAGGAATACATAGTCAAGAATAGTCAGAAAAATTCTGTGAAGAAGTATATTAAGAAAGGACTTAAAGTTATGGTAATATGGTAAGTACAGTAATGGCCCAGGAATAAGCTAAAAAAAAAAAATGTAAGGCAAACTAAGGTTAACAGGTCAAATATGGCCATGCCCAGCATTTATATAGCATCTATGGCTACTTTCGTATACCAGAGCAGCAGAGTTGAGTAGTTGCAACTGAAACCATATGGCCAGCAAAGCCAAAAAGTTTACACTCTGGTCCTTTACAGAAAGAGTGTGCCAATCCCTAGCACAGAACAAAATCCACATTTAAGTGGCTATAGAGGACATTAAAAAATCAGTGGGGCTATTGCTTATGGCAGTTGTCTTATTCTGCAGCACAAATTGTAAATAGTAATAGCAGTAATGAAAGAAAATAGCTTTTATAAACTTGGGAAGAACAAATTTTTCCAGGGCTGCTATAAACTAGGAACCATAGAGGAAGAACTTTAAAATATGACTACAAACAAAAACTATTTAGATGGCAGAGGAGCAGTGAAAACAGTATTGACAGACAAACGGCAAACTGGGAAAAATATTCCTAAGACGTGCTTAGTGTGGTTTATCCTTTGGTGGTCAGGGTTCAGTTACAGATTGTAGAACCCACTCTGGCTCTTAAAGCAGGAAAGGATCTAATGTGTAGAAATAGGTGATTACCAAGTAGCTGGAAGGGCCAAAGAAGATTCCAGAGCTGGTTCACCAAAAGTAACTGCTGCTCTGGTTCACCCAGGAGGCTGCTAAGGATGCTGCAGTCTCTGCTGCATTGGGTGGCAGGGTCACAGCTGTAAGCAGAGGATCAGGAAGCTGTGGCCAGAACTGTTGGTTAATGAGCCCCACCGAGCTCACGACAGCAAAAGTGAACACCGTATTTGCCTCCCAGGTTGCCGCTCTCTCAAAGCTCCTACCATCGTGTCCAAGTGGTGGAACAACATCACGTTGGAAACCTTATCTGCAAGTGAGTTTAGAAAATGTGGTTTTTACGTCTCATGGAACAGAAGTTTAGGGCAGGTGCTGCAAGAGCCAACTTACTGCCCATAACTATGCACACTGGCACGTCCATAGGGAGAGCTGTGAAAGTGAACCGGAAAAGATGAGCACCCTAATTTAAAAAACAGGCAAAAGAAAAAGACAAGTAACTCAAAAGAAGAAAATCCAGATGTCAATAAAAAGGAAACGCTGTTCAACCATGGTATAGACAGAACCACAACTGAAATCACCAATGACAAATCTGGAATTGTCAAGAATGTGTGAGATGAAGCACTTTAACACCGCTGTAAAGTCAGAAAAGCTTTGTAATCCTTTGTAAAGGGCAAAGTAAACCCTCTGACTTAACAATCCTACTGCAAGGAGTGCCTGCTAGGGAAGGAGATAACCTCACGAGGTTAACAATTAGAGCTCTATCCCAGCGTTTCTATCAGAGTATTGCTTATGGTTGCAAAGTATTGCAAACAATCTAATTGCCCATCAAAAGGGGATTGAGTAAAGAAATTATGGTACGTTTATACCACAAAATACCATATTGTTTTTGAAAAAGAATGGCACTGTTCAGAAAGAGGTCACGTGGCAGTGAAATGCACAGCCTTTGGAACCAGAGTGCCTGGATGTGAATCTCAATTCTACCACTTACCAGCTGTGTGATCCTGGAACTTAGTCTGTCGATGCATCACTTTAGCTATTTGTAAAATAGAGGTAATAACAGCAAAATAGGCGTAATAACATACTATAACTTGGCTGGGTTTTATGAGAATTAAATGAAGTAATACGATGCCTCCTTTTTAACTCTCAATAAATATCAGATGTTATTATGTTTGTTGCTAAAGATTAATGACCACAGCATGACATTTTAAGTAATAAAGCAAGGTTTCAAAAGATCATGTAGAGTTTGATCCCATTTTATATAGAAAGTAGTGTATGTATGATCACACATAAATAAATGATAGAGGCAACAGCAGAATTTTCCAGAGTGTGTTCAAGATATTAACAGAGGTCCTCTTTGAATGAAATTTCATGTGATAATTATGTACATATGTTTATGATGTGCCATGTAGTGTTTTTTAAAAGCTATTTTAGAAAGTTATGTAAAACAAAAGGCCAGAGTTTAAATTTCCTCCTTTTATTATTTTTACTAAAGTAAGACACAACCCACAACTGGAAGACAGGGCTCCAAGGTCCCTGAAGAGAAGCTGAGAGTGTCAGCCAAGTTTGGAAACTCACTGTACTGCCGCAGGGAGCCTGGGGTCTCCTAGCAGGAGTCAGGCGCCAGCTCAGATCACCATGGCAACCACAAGGAAAGTTGAATACAGATTTTTGAAGGAAGAAAGTGCCTCTCTTGATCACTAAAGGCATAAAAATAAGAAGCTTTTAATTTTAATTTTTTGACAGCAACCCTCCATTCCCAAAGTCCCAGAGCAAGAATTCCAATCCTTTAACCATAGGTCTAAACAACAATCGGATGATTTGGCATATAAACTCTCTTCATAAACAGTCCTGTCTGGCAGATTTTTCTTGTTCTTGACCTGTGTTATCTATGGAGATTATCGCTTAATAAGCGTGTTGGAAATGAGGCATCCAAATGAGTGGTGCCCTCTTCAAAATAGAATTAGCAGATCTTTGAGTTATTTGGAAGTTGTGTTGCAGCCTAGATGAGGTGGGAACCCTCACTTCTGCAGCTCTGACTGGCAATGGTTTAGCTGCTGCTGGACCCCTCTAGTGACAGGTGTCCATCCTTGGAGAGATGTCTTTATTGTAGGAGAGTTATCATCATTAGAAATGATTTGTTTTGAGCCCCAAATATGCCTTTCTAGACCTTTCGCCAACTGATTCTAATTCTAGATCAGGATTAACTCTGAGAAATGCTAATTCTTGTTATACTTTAAAGCCCTTCAAATAGATAAAGGCCACTGCCATTGACCATTTTGGGGAGTGGTGTTTATTGTCTGATAAGGTGTTTGAAGAGTTCTTAGGTACTAAGGTTGTAAAAATGAATCAGACATGCCTTACTTTGTAGTCTCACTCTAACAATGAATGTAGTTTAACCTCGCCCCCGCCCCCAACATTGTCTTTCTGATCTAGTTATTCTTCAAAAATCGGATATTATGCCTCGGGGTTTCCTGGCTCTCGCATGAGAATTGTTTCCTCTGTGGCTGTGCCTTCCCTCTGTAGTGTGAGAGTTTGTTTTTAGATCCATCCGTTTCCTTAGACCAATAGTTACTCAAGGGTGGGAGGGGGCACCATCATCTCTGATTCTCCAGTGCCGGTCCTGCTCTGGGACTTGATAAATGCTGAATGTATGGTGTGGCTGGTCCAAAGGACAGGGAGACAAGGCTCCTATACTTGGTACTCTACTTGGGCAGCCTAGTAGAGTATGATGTTCATTTCTTGATCTGTTAGTAGTGTCTTAATCAGTTTGGGCTGCTATAACAAAGTACTATACAGACTGGGTGGCTGAAACAATGGACACTTACTTCTTGCAGTTCTGGGGGCCAGAAGATCCAAGATCCAGGTGCCTGCAGATCCTGTGTCTTGGGATTGCTCTCTTCCTGGCTTGTAGACTGCTGCCTTCTCCCTGTGTCCTCAGGAGGTGGAAAGAGACAGAGATGCAAACACTCTGGTGTCTCTCCCATCACGGGGGCTCCACCTTGTCACCTCATCTAAACATAATCACCTCCCAAGGCCCCACCTCCAAATAGCATCACATTGGGTATTACGGTTTCAGCATGTGGATTTGGGGCACATTCAGTCTGTAGCAGTGAGCGTGTGGTTCAGCTGCTGACAGGCCTGAGGTGTCCTCTTTTACCAAGAGAGATGTCATAGAGCTTTGAGAGCTCCACCCACAGGCACAGAGGGTCCTCCTGGGGCTCTACCCAACCTTTCAGTGCAATACTTTTGAATTTTGATCCTCTAATCCTTCTTGGTCTTGAGCTGATAAAAATGGTGTAATAGGCTGGTAGCAGGTATGGATGGAGTGGGATCTCTGCCCCTGAGAATTGCTTGCAAAGCCCCACAACTGAGAGACCCAAAGGTGTACCCATGTCCTGAGTTCAGAGAAATGTCAAGGGTTGGGCTTTAGGAATGACACCAGTTAGAGAACTGGCCCTATCCCTGTTGCCCTAAAGCTCCCTGGGTGGAAGACAGTTGATATCCCCTGATGGAGGGGAAAAAGTAGCTTCTTGGGGGGAGCGTATTGTTGGTTAAGAGACTATTTCTTTTGCTCTTCTCCCCAAAACAAGGAGTAGGAGGCCCCCAAATCCACAGATGGTGCCTGAACCATTCCCATCCCCACTAGCTTGGGAACTAGTGGTCATCTGTTTTCTCCTCTGTCCAAGTATTGACACTTCTGGAATGTGGAGACAGGGTCTGGGGAGAGAAGGGGGAGCCCAGAGACAGCCCCAATGAAGCTGCCTGCACATCACCACGGGTATGGCAGGGACATGTGAGCACCCTGTGGTTCTAGAGGATGTCCCAGAGGGGGCGGCTGTCCATCTTTACAAGTCTCCCCAAAAGAGATTTGCCTACTAAGAAAGGGAAGTCTCCTTGGTAGGTGGGGCTGCTGAGGAGGTAGGTAAAGAACAAACCCAGCTGCGTTTCTGTGGTGGGGGCCGTGCAGCCAGGAGGTGCTGAAGACCGCTCTCCCTTACAAGAATCCACAAATGTGTTCCTGAGAGTCCGTTTGAATCCCTGTCACATAGAAGGGACTGATGTCCAGGAAAGGGAGACAAAGAAATAGAGGCAACCAGCAGAACGGGGCTGGCAGTTTGGCCATGGGCAGCTTGGTGGTGGGCACCTATTTCTGTCCTTCTGCCCCAACACCACAGCAGTAGGAACTGGAAAGAGAGACAGAGCAGGTGGGAGCAGCAGGGTCTGAGTCTAGCCTGCTCTGCAGGGAGGCCTTTGAATCAAATATGAGTTTGAAGAGCTAAAATGAAGACAGATCTTTAATAACTGGAATTATTCTGTCTTAATAATTGAAGGCAACCAAGAAGTGACAGAACTGGGTTCAGACATTACAAATCCTTGTCTCTCCATCAGGGAGGTGTTTGCAGAGCAGATTCTTTGGAGCAGGGCAGTTACTGGGAAAATAAGACCATTCCATGTTCATACTGCCAACGAGTAAGATCACCAGTGAATAAGCTTCTTTGGGTATGTTTGCAAACAGTCCACGAGTCCACAGAACTGAGCCCTCATGGACGGCTGCTGGGAGGCTTAGTCACCTTCCCTATTTTAGAAAGTTACCTGAAAGTCACCTGGTCTGGTGAGTGAGGTTGTGAGGAGACAGCCCCCTTGTTCCTGCAGGTGTGAGGCATAGCCATGGTGTGGGAGAGGCAAGACCTGTCTAAGGGAAGGGATTCATCAAGAGTGTGAGATCACGATGACCAGCCAAAAGCTACAAATGGGGCATGTTCCTTAGACTGGAAAACAATAATGAATTGGATGAACTTAAAGAGTGTAGGAAAGTTGGAAAACCCATTCATTCATCCATCCATGTGTCTCCCTCTCTGTATTTCTCTTTTGTAGAATTTATAACAAGTGCATACATATTTACTTAACATTGGTTCATTGTCTGCCTCCTCCACTAGACCATAAGCTTCTGAGAACACAAACGTGTGTTGGGCTCATCACTAGATCTCTGTCACCAGCCCAATGATAAGTGTGTGGCAGGCACTCAATAGGTGTTTATTAAGTGAATGTATAAATGAACACTCTATAGTGGTCATTAAAATAATGCTCTTTAAACAGCTAGTTTTATTATAAGCCAAATGTCCTGGTTTCAGCAGGCTGTGATCCAAAATAAGCTCACGCTTCCTTTTTGCATATCCACATTGTGATGCTTCACGCTGCCTTGCCATAGCAGTTCAGTCCCCACGGTGATTCTGGGTGTTGTCTGGAGGGCCGTCCCTCCATGTTCTCCAGCATCTCTGTGATGTGCCCATGCTGCTGCCTCCATTCCTGGGGACCCTTAGAGGGTGTCTCTCCAGTGAGCAGGACTGCCCTGTGCCTCTCTAGCACCCCCGTTCTGGCTTTGGGGGAGCATGGACTGCTCTTTCCTCTTCCCCCTTTTATCTCTAGCCTGGGCCAGTAGCACTTCAGAGACCCTCAAACCACAGAGAATAACTTAAAAACTCCACTAGTCACTGTGCACAAACTCTCAAGCCTAGACCTGTTTTCAGGAAGTCCCCCTTCAGTGCAAGCTCCCTGACTAGCCCCTGGCCAGCCACTAGGAGCAAGGCCTGGCTTCTTACCCAGCACTGGGGAGGGCCCAGGACCTCTCTTCCCTTAGCACCTAGAGAGGAGAGAGAACACAAGTTTGTAGGGGCTTTTATTGTTGTTTCTGCTTCATCTTAATTTAAAGCCCCAGCTCTGCTGAAGGACACCCCCTGTTTGCATTATTAAATGAAATAGTCTGGAGCATCAGCATTCTGGTTACTCCGTGGCATACAGCTCTTCCCTAGGGGCAACAGATGAGAACATGCTTATACGAGTGGGGTAGTTTTCCTAAACCGAAATATAGTCTCCCCTGAAAATAAATTTGAATCTCCTCCCTTAAGAGGCAGAAATCAATTGCAGCATCAAAAATGTTTAATCCATTTTCAGTGAGAGCCACTCCATTATTATTATTATTACAATCATTGTCTTTTGAAGGACAGTGTTCATTTGGATGTCACATTCTGATACCTTTGTTAGAAATCCAGTCACTGCTTTGTGCTTTTATCACATATTTATTACTTAGATAACAAATGTTTATTGAACATTTAAAAAGTCCCTGTTTTCATAGAATTTACATTTTAGAGCAGAGATCAGCAAACTTTTTCTGTAAAGGACAAGACAGTAAATATTTCAGACATTCTGGGCCATGCAGTCTCTGTAGCAGCTACTCAACTCTGCTGTTGTACCACTAAAGCAGCCCAGTCTATAAACGAATGGTGTAAGAGTAAAACTTTGCACCGGGCAGTCGCTAAACATGGCATGACAGATTTTATTCGAGCTACTGTAATAGGGGAGAGAGACTTTGGTATATGACTGCTTAGCTCCAAATATAGCAGAATGAAGGGGTTAGAGGATGGAAAATTACTAAGAGGGACTTGATTAGACATCAAGGGAAGGGTTGTTCTTAATACACTAACCCAAGAGAATTCTTAACTAACAGCAGGCCAAGGACTTAGATGTCAAGGGTGAGGAATTTGATCAGATGTCAATGGTTGGAGGATTCTTGTTAAACTGACTTAGCAGTATTCTACTAAAACTGAGCTCAGCTGGCTGAGGGCAGGAGGCAGACCAAGGCCAAGGCCTAGTCGAGAAGAGGGCTCAGAGGAGATGGACTGAAGTTTGGTCAAGGCGGGGGGGTTTTATTAATGAGCGTAGCTGTCTTCCAGTGGAATGTTATTGATAAAACAGGTGGCTAGCCTGGGGGCTGCAGTGTATTGATACCTGTTCTGGACTATAAAACAGATCTATAATATGGCAGGTGTGACTAAGTACTAAGAATAAAAAGGAAATGACAAATAGCAAGGGCCAGATCATGTAGGAATTTATACTGAATGAGATAGGAAATCCTGGGAAGAATTGTACAGGGAAATGGTCTGATCCGACTCCCAGAAGAGCTATGGCTGCTGAGTGGAACATACTGCAGAAGGTATGGGAACTTGGAGACCAGGTGGGAGGTTACTACAATGGTCCAGATTGCAAGGGAGGGTGGTTGGTACCAGAATGGTAGTAATGAATGAGGTGGTAAGAAGTGGTTGGATTCTACACACAATTTAGAAGGTAGAACCAATAGACTTTGCTGACAGTCTAGACATGAGGTGTATGAGAAAGAGCTAAGTTGAAGGA
The DNA here is from genome assembly GCA_963574885.1 of Lepilemur ruficaudatus. Classification (NCBI taxonomy): domain Eukaryota; kingdom Metazoa; phylum Chordata; class Mammalia; order Primates; family Lepilemuridae; genus Lepilemur; species Lepilemur ruficaudatus. Next base: position 74,315 of record CAUYRT010092223.1, on the reverse strand, counting down.
TGACCTGAAGAGTGCAGCCTGTCTGAGCAGGAAGAATGACTTTTCCATCTACTGAGATGAACAAGAGTGAGGAAAAACAAGTCTGGGGCAGAAAACCAAGAGTTCTGTTTGGGACGTGTTAAGTCCGAGATGCCAGTGAGACGGCCAGATAGATATGTTGAATAGGCAGCTGGATATTCTAATCTGAGATTGAGGTAAAAGTTCTAGTATTACACATTTGAGTGTCATCAGCATATGGATGGTTCTTAAAGTGTGACTGAGATCAGCTAGTGAGGATTTATGCAGAAGAGAGCTCCAAGGATTGAGCACTGGGATGTTCCTGTGTTTGGAGGTCAGGGAGAGGAGAAGTGCCAGCATGGTAGGAAAGAGGCAAAGAAGAGGATGAGCGTGAAGAGCATTATTGGGTGTCTGATGCTGCTGGTGAGGTGACCAGGAAGAGGGCTGAGACTGTCTCCTTCTCAGACCCTGCACTCCGAGCTTTCTGTGATTAATGCTAGAGCTCAGCTGGAGAGCTTTTGGCATTTCCTTTTGGAACGTGCATTTCATTTCCCTCTGCAATTCCCTGCTGCTGCGTTCAGAGATCTCCCAAGACATCACTCTTCCCAGATCCTTTTGTCACTAGACAAGTTGCATTTCCTTTGTGACTCGGCAACTTGGCAGGGAAATTGTACCTCCCAAATTGCTCATAATCCTTGGCTAAGCTGCTCCCTTTGTGCTGAAAAAGGAAGCCAGCAGTCAGAGAATGATTTCTGGAAAGAATAGGAACATTTTCTGGTGAAAATACGGGCACATCATAAACGTGCAAACTCCTTTACACTTTTCCCTGGGGCAGGAGGGATGAAATCTTGAAATCTCCTTGCCAAGAGAGCATTTTTCCTCTCATGGGATATAAACACAGCAGCATCTGAGAAGTGCAGGAAGCCTTCTATCTTTCACATGGAGGCAAAAGCAACAGGACTGGTCTTTCATGTGTGGGACAGTGCATGTGTTTATGGGCAAATGGGGGTGAGAGGAAGGTGGGCAGAGGTTGGTGTGACACAGGAAAGACCTGTGCGAAACAGTGGTGATGGAGGTGGTGGGCTTTTTTGTGCATTATCTTGGATGTCTTTGACCCAGAATTGGCCCAGTGTTTAAGGTCATGGATCCATAAAATCAATCCCTTCCTTCCTCTCTCCTCTTTTTGTGCTCTGGGCTTGCAGCTGCTGTTGCTTTTGTTCTATTTTTTTTCCTACTCTGTTCAATTTGGGTGTTTGGCATGACAGTGACACTACAGCTGTTCTCTCCATGCCCACTTCTACTGAATGATCTTGAAATCCCTCCTGCTTGGCATGGCTTTCTTTAGTTCTCACTAAGGAGAGTCTTTGGTAGGCCTCTGTTTTGACGTGGATTTGTGCTCTTGGCATCACCCACCAACAATCTTGTAGGATTACTGAACATCTGTCTGTCTTCTAGGCTTCAAATCTTGTGGTTGGTGTAATAGATTACCTACTGTCCTAGAACAGAGCTGAGAGCCATAGAATTGATAAGGCCTCTAGATGGTTTGGGTCCCAAGCCAAAGAATATGTAGGTATACACTGTGTTTAACACAGCTCAGGCCAGCAAAGCCTTCAGATTCGGGGGATAATGGTTTTTAAATTATCTAATGATGCTTTTTGTTACTGGGCTTTATCAAATCCAGAATATAGCATTTGTTTATTGTCCTGTCTACCAGGTATTAATTGAGTCACAAAAAGAGTAGATAGGAGAGAAAGTGATATATAGGTAGAAGAAGAATATATTATTTTTGCATCTGCTACCAGACTTATTCTCAGGAAGGGAGCTATTTCAGGAAAATATCTTGACAAGTCATTTGTGGATGCAATGGGGAGCGTGGAGGGCTTGCAGCAGTCAAGACAACCAAAGGAATTTCAAAGTTGCTGTGCATGAGCTATTGAGACTTGGGAATGACGAGAAGAGAGGGAGGAGCTAGTGTGGTGGCCAGAGACCAGTGAAGTGTCCCTGTGGGTGGTAATGAGGTCAAAGGAATGTGCACAGAGATGCTCAATTTGGAAGGGTTGCATTTTAGTAAAGTAACCCTCCCACCTCTCCCAGTTTTCTGAAATCTTTGGTCAAGTGTGTTGCTCACGCAAATGCACAGCTTGTGTAAGTGGTGAGTGTGTGCATGTATGTGTGTGGATGTAAATGTGTGTACATGTGAATGTATGTGTGTATGTGTATGTGAGAGGGACACACACATACACACAAAGAAACAGAGAGGCAGACAGACAGAGAAGGGACAATTTGTGTGGATGGAAGAACCTGAGATCCTTCCTAGGCAGATCGCTGCAGTGCAGGACAGGGATCAGATGAAGGGATCGTCCAGAGCCACAGTGAATTCAGCAGGAGCAGGATTCTAAATCAGAGGCGGTAGAAAGGCGTGAACACACAGGCGTCTTGTGAATGGCTGAGATGAAATGGGAGTGACAGCCAATCGTATCTAGATCATAAAGGACGTGGTGATGCCAGTGACGCATTCCGGAGGCTCCATTAGCTCTTGGTAAAGTATACATGCCTGAGGCTAATAGATTTACAATCCAACCATAACTGCCTTCCACTCTTGACGAAGCAAATAATCAGGATTGTTCCTCTGCTTTTATATTCCTCTCTGGTTGCCATTTTATGACAACTTTCCACCTCCTCCTTTAACAGAGGCACTTTAACCTCATTTTAGCAGACAGAATTTTTAGAGGTGAAGATGTGATTTTCTGCAATGGCTTGGGCTGTCTGGCCCTTTCAATAGGATTTTCATTCAGGGCATTAAAAGCATAATTCAATAAAAGCAACTTGGTTTACATAGAACTACTAGGAGACTAGTTTTATAAGACAGATTATTATGTTTTTATGCAAGATTCTGAATTGCCAAATGACAAAACACCAATACAGTGTTTTCCCAAAGTCTTAAATGGCTTTGCAGAAATGAATTACTCTTGTAAGACCACAAGTCCTCTTTGGAAAGGGTCAACACTACCCCTGCCCAGTCCACTCTAGCAGATAGCATTGTTAGTACATGTCAGCTTCTGAGACTGAGTCGTCAAATACTAATCAGATAAGAAATATATTAGGGAAGAATCATATAAATTGTATTTCCAGAGTAAAAATAAATGCAACGCAAATTTAAAATTCACAGTGACGCTATCACAGCTATTTAGAATGCAATAAAAGTCCATTTTAATAAGTATCACATAGTTTACCTGTAGCCCATTAAATGTGTTTTAGAGATAGGCAAAGTGAAAAGTGTAATCTGATTTTAAGCATTCTCCACTAATATAAATTACCCAAATGAAGTATTTGGGCATGCTTGCAATCCTAAATGAGGCAGAAAACTTTACCAAACTTTTATGTTACTGATGTTCCTTATGTGCTTGGCTGTGTTGGGAATGAGTCATACGTAAAATTCTTCCACAGACTTTTAGGGCCAAACAGACCTCCCTCATCTCTGTTTCTTGTTAACTCTGATCTTGGGCAAATTACTTAACTTCTCTGAGCTGCAGGTTCCTTACATGTAAAAGTAGATAGATTAATTAATCCTGTAAGTATTGTTGTTCAGGTTAAATGAGATAATGCATGCAAAATACTTAGCTCAAGCCTAGCACATACTAAGGACTCAGTAGATGATAGCTATGATTATATGCTTGTCATATTTAACTCAACACTTTTATTTTTAGTCGAAAGTTATAGTTATTTTAAACATTTAAGATGGAAATTTAAAATAAACAAGTTATACTCTTCTCTTGCCTGGCAAGCTGAATTTTATTTGTTATAAGAACTATTATAACAATGATGGTGATCAGTATACATAGCATTATTCTATATTCTGCATTTTCATAAACTGTACTATAAATATTTTTTCTTTTTTTTTAATCTCCCAGAAACCCAGTGCTATAAGTATTTTTATATAGTCTCCATAATTGTAATTTTTAATGGGCATATAACATTGAGTTGAGTTTGTGGACCATAATTTAACAGCCCTGTTTTTAGTTATTTTGGTTGCTTCCAGTTTTTATACACATTGCAGGGATGAATGTCTTTTGTAGAAGGGATTATAGATTTGTGGGCTTAGAAGAGGTGAGTCCTTTTACTTGGAGCTGAGAGAGAGGGCATTGGCTGAGGCGTCTGGGGTTGGAGGACTGGGGTTTCCATGTGTTCCAGAGACCCAGCAACAGTGGGGAATGGGGTGCGGGGGGTCCCAAGGGCAAGGACTGATGCAGGTTTTATGGAGCCACGCAGAGGGGACTTTGAGGTTCCCTACTGGACTTTAGTTCTCTAGGAAGGGAAGCACATGAGCAGGGAGGCAGCAGTCCCTTCTAGCAGGGGAAGGAGAGGGAGTCAGCACTTTGGGGTTCACCCATGCTTCTGCTACTCTAGAACTGTGAGCCCGTTTAATCCTATAAAGTACTATTAACCCTACGAAGTCAGTAATATCCAATCTAAATAGGTGGGGAAACCAAGGCATAGTGAGGCGGAGTGAGTGGCTCAGGTCAACAGCTGGCACCTTGTGGTATCGTATTTGGCTCCTCAGGACTTTCCTGAGCCCTACTGGGTGCACATCTGGGTGCCTCTGGGAGTCACGTTAACAGCCTTAAGTCAGGAAAGGGTCAGTTTTGTAGAGATAAAATGGGTGCCCACAACACATCAGAGGCCGACTGTATTCTCAGGAGTGTTTCCCTTGAGTGTGACCCCTCTAAGAACGTAGCAGCCCTGTGTGTTCACTACCTTTCAGGACCTCTCAAAAGCCTAGAAAATTCCATAGAAGATGGACTTTTTAGCAGTTTGCAGTAAGAGAAGCCATCTTTGCTGCTGTTCTCAAGCAATGATTGAGTCAACCAAATTGTTTTGATGAGGACTATTTGGAACCTTCATTGTCCTAGTTATTATGAGATATTATGAAAATTTTTAAAATAATTAAAAAGCATTTTTTGCCTATAATATTGGCAAATACATATATGAAAATATTCATATATATTATATATAATAAGTAATATATAAAAATATATACATTTGAAGAGTTTATATATAGTATATATGTTTATATATTTATTTAAAAATATAAAAAGGTACAAATATGTGTGTAAAAGGATGTTTGTTACAGGAATTTTTATAATAATGAAAAATTGGAAATTACTTAAATGTCTAATGGGAGTGGAATGTGTAGAGAAATTATGCACTCCCATACTATGAAATTGAAGCCTTTTCTTAAAAAAAAAAATTATGCTTGCAAAAGAATATTTAATGATAGTATTATATCATGAGCATCTTCCCCTAAGTTTTTAAAAGGCAGTATATAAAATAGTATTTAAATTGTTCTAGTTTTGCAAAGAAAATAAAATGAAAGTGAAAATAAAAAATAAAAGTATTTATGTAAAACAACTGGAAATAAATGCATCAGAATATCAAAATGAAAATGATGATTAATGGGATATTTTTTTCTTTATGCTCAATAGTTTATACACTTTCTTTAATGCACTTGACAAATACACATAGAAGAACATTTGTGCAAGTGAAGTCACTAAAGAAAAAAAACATAGTGTCTAGGTTTCCTCAAAGTATCTCAATTTCCAAATTCTGTCCTGTTGTCAGATTATGTAATTTGATTTTGTTTTGTTGAAATTAAAGTGCTGTAGGAATTTGGGGAAGAGAAAAGTCAATGTTTTCCTAAAGCAGGTTTCTTATGAGAACTGATGAATGAATTGCTTTATAAAACAATGGTCCAGGTTGGTCAGATGGCAAGTGGAGGGCTGCCGAGGCTGTGAGTCTTCCGGTCTGACGTGGCCATCCATGACCTCTGGGAATAGGACTTTGCATGGTACAGAGCAGCTCGATGGGCCTAGGCTCAAGGTACAGTCCAAAGTTACCTATGTTGGCTTAATCTCATCAAATCTCCACGTAGTTGTAAAATGGCCATCTTGGGGCGAGGCTGTACTGAAGAGTCAGTAATGTGATGCGTATGAATGTGGTAGCAACGAGTCCTGTTTATACAGAGCATGTGACAACCCACATCCAGCTATTGATCTTTCCTAGTTTATGTCTTTGCCTGTCAAATCAAGGACTTGGAATAGATGATTTCTAAATTCCTCTTTCCTCTTTAAAACATCTATGGTACTTAAAAAGCCTTTAGCAAGGAGAATTTAATATTCCCTTTAGTTTCTATTTTTCCTCCTTCGGCAAAGGATGAGTTATTGTGGCGCATGCATATACATTAAGGAACCGAGTATCAAGAGTTTGAAATTTACCAGTGGGAGCAGAAGGGTTAAAGGAAGCCAGAAGCGGGTCATGGTTCTCACGGTGAAGGATGAGGTGCAGGGTGCTCTCTTGCTCTTTCCTGGAAAGATGCACTTCATTATCCAAGGCCTCTGTGTTTTATTTTCTCTGGAGCAGTGGTCCTCAAGCTTTAGTGCAAATTACTATTACCTGGAGAGCTTTAAGACCGCCCCAAAGTACTAGCAGCAGCCCATACCAATTAAATCTGAGTAGAACCCAGGCTTTACATTTTAAAAGATCTACAGGTGATTCCAATGTGCACCCAGAATTAAGAACCATGTCTTATAGTGATTGAAGGGCCCAGAAACAATTGTGAATCACATATGGCAACTTCCACTGAGTGGATAGAAGCAACTATATAAATTGTTAACTAATAATCTCATTGTCTCCCAAGGATTAACATCAGTAATAATCAAAATAGATAACCAAAAGCTTATAAAATATTTACTATTTTATTTCTCTTTATTTCTAATTCATTCTTATTAGTAACAAACATTTCCTTTTAAAAATGTATGTACACACACACATCATGGTTATCTTCAAATTCTCCTGATACTTTAGGTTGAAGCCATCTGATCATGTCACTAACACGTATCCAATATTATATTTCACATTTATTATGTAGATTATGTAGTCTCTGATATAGTTTGGATGTTTGTCCCCTCTGAATCTCATGTCAAAATTTGATCCCCAATGTTGGAAGTGGGACCCGAGGGGAGGTGTTTGGGTCACGGGTGGATCCCTAAAGAATGGCTGGTGCCCTCCCCGTGGCAATGAGTGAGTTCTTGCTCTGTTAGTTCACAGGGGAGTTGGTTGTTTAAAAGAGTCTGACACCCCCTCCTCACTCTCTTGCTCCCCCTCTCACCATGTGACACACCTGCTTCCCCTTCCCCTTCTGCCATGAGTGGAAGCTTCCTGAAGCCCTCACTAGAAGCAGATGCTGGCGCCGTGCTTGTTGTATAGCCTGCAGAACCATGAGCCAAATAAACCTCTTTTCTTCACAAGTTATCCAGCCTCAGGTATTCCTTTACAGCACTGCAAACCGGGTTAAGGCAGCAATCCCTTCCTTCTCTTTAGATCTCTTCGGAGAGCAATGAGGGCCTGATACCCGCTGAGGAAGGTAAATTGGGGGAAGTCTTGCAATTTGTATTTTATGTTTGTAATCCTGGCATGCTACTTGCCTTGTTCATAAGGTGATTAAGCTCACATATAATATATCTTAACGTGCTTTTGAGCAAGGAGTTACTTTAGACATTATCTAATGGCACTACTCATTTAGTAGGGGGAGAAACTGAGGCTCAGAGATAAGAAAGGACTCACACAGGTCCTGCAGCTGAGAAAGCCAGATTCTCTGCTTTCTCCTTCACATCTTCTGTCCCATCTGGTGCAACCTCCATACTGCATGTGAAGGGCTAAAGTCAAATGTCCCAGTTGGTCACAAAGCAGCGTTTATAGTTGTCTCAGGAAGACAACAAAGAATTAAAAAAAAAAAAAAAAAAAAGGAGTGACCTGTCAGTGTTTCTGTTTGAGGTCTGGTTCCTCCAAGACACGACATAGAGTTAAACAAAAGGAGACAGGCTATTGCTGGTCTGATGGCTCTTCTTTCCAGGGGGACACATTTTCTCTTGTGAGAGAATTTTCTCATTTTTACACAAAAGCAGAAAAACAGAAATTCTATTCCGGCTCACTGAGTGTGACTGACACATTTGAAAATAACTTTCTACTAAGACAGGAGGGATAGTGTGAAAAATTCTCTGATCTATGCTCAGAAAAATCTATAGAGGTATTCCAAAAATTAGTCTCTTAAAGAAAAATAGATGTCTGACATGAACGTTAGGACTTCAATTCCTTTCTTGACGATTTCCAGAAGACAGAAAGACCTCAGTTCTAAGAGATATCCACTAGATGGCAGCATGACCATGGTTAAAATATATTGGCTTTCTTAGGCTTGGAAAAGTGGATTTACTATATTGAACGGAGGTTGGAACTCAAAAGGTTTTATGGATATGAATCTACTATTAAAGTATTCTGAACCATAGGATCTCTCTCTCTATATATATATATGATATATAATAGGGAGAAGATTTTTTTAAAATTTATATATATATAAAACGAACATAGAATTCTTACTACTATTGTGTAAAGTACCGTATTGGCATTCCTACCATAATTCTTACTATCATTACTTAAATCATAATGCGACTTAAGCAGGTTTAATGTTGTAGCTAAAAGTCCTCTGTTGCCTACCACCACCTTTGCTGGGTTAGTCTCAGTTTTTGCCTGGACAAACCTACATTCTTCAGTGGGTGGGGAATGTTTACTAATCAAATAGCTCTAGTCTAAAGCATCAGCCACACAGCTGTGATCCTACAAATGACTGTTTTATCATGATTTTGACTCAGTTGTAGGATGTAGGCAATTTCTTCTTTTCTAGTATAATTTAATATTAAGTTTAATATCAACCCCATTTTTGATATTTTATAGATGCAATCTGTTAAATAATATGTTTTTGCTGAGAGCAGGTCATGTGTGAGTGTTGACAATGTAGAATAAGACTTTTGTGGAGGTTCCACTCTAGCGGAATATATCATGATTCATGTATAAAGTGTGTATCTTAATACAAGAGATTTCTTTACAGATCCTTTTAAGATTGATATGCTTATTCTGTTGATTACGGAAAGTTCTTTTGGAAATAGCTGGGTGATCTGGAAAGGGCCAAAAAGTTTGGCCCAGGGAGCACCAGCAGTGGCTTTCCAAGTTTAAGGATTATTAGGAAGACTGATGCTATCGTGCTCCTGGGGGACCAGGGCCCCACTGCAGCTGTCTGCTGTTGTCACCATCTGTCACCTTTAGGACACATCCGTGAGGCCAAGACAGAGTAAGTTAGAAATACATAGGCAGTCAGTCTGGTTAATTTAGTTAAATAAATGAGTATACACACAGATTAGTCAACTAATAGCACAAGTCACTGTGCTAGGTTTGGTAAAATAATTCTTTCCTTTTTAAAGCACTTGATGGTTGATAAAGCATGTCCATATATATTAATATCACATGTGAGTTTCACAACCCTAGCTCAGAAAAGGAGGCAATCTGTCCCAGCTCACATAGCCAGCCAGTAAAGAGAGAATTCAGAGGTAGAAACAGCAATGCATTTATCAAGTGCATAGCAGAGGTATCCAGTGAATTGCTATTTAACTGTGGCTCCTGTTTCCTGGAAGCCTGGTCATTGGTACCCAGACATCGTCGTCTTATATCTCGCTCTTTCCAGTTCAGTAATTTGTGACTTGAGGTCTTCAGATGCTTCTTTAAGCTCCTGCTTTGACTGTATGTGCCTGATCTTCAAATTCTGCTCCTGGGGTCTTTGTGCATCTGTGTGTATCTGCTCGACTTGTGTTTCAGCAGGTGGGGAGGGAGGGGAAGAGCTTGTCGATCTGTGGTTGGCAGGATCATAAACTAACCCAGCATTGTTACTGGGCAGAGTGTAAATTAAGCAACAGGCATTTCCAAGGATAAAATGTGAAAAGACTATACCTCATGCTATTAGTCTGGAAAAGGCCTTTCTTGCTGCAATGAGTGTGATTGGAGAGTGATGCTAGTTTATAACCTGGGCGGCGACGGGTGCTCTCACTGGTGCAGTGACTGTTAAAGAACACTGAAATGTTAAAGGGAAGAGCTTAGAAAATGGACTTTTTGCTTCCAACAACAACAAAAACAAGCAGGAAAAAATAAAATAAAATAAAATAAAAAATAAATAAACCTGCAAAAGAGTAAAAACAGCACAATGATGCAAGAGTGTGGGTCAATACAGAACAAAGATGCTGGGGTTCCTAGGGACAGAATTTTCCGTCCAAAAACAAATGTATTTAGAAAGCGGCAGCACCTTTTGACATTTGCTAAGTGATTTTGATGATTGGCTTTTCAATTGAGTTTCTGTAGTGAGCAAAAGAGGGGTGTGAAGGAAAAGCAATTTTCCCAATGGGAGTATAAAATCCTTCAGACTAATGAAATGTTTTTTCTGGTTTAGAGATAACAACCCACTTTTGGGTTTTATGCCCAATATTGATTCTCTGTGTATTTTTTATAGAAGCCTTCATGAAATTCAGTTAATTGTGTTTTATTAGACTGAGAGATTGTCTTTTTTAATATTCTGCAATCCTCCTTACTCACAGCTCTCTATCCCGTCTCCGTTCTCCCTGTCGATAATTTAACATTGAGGGATGGTTTGTGGTTGTTAAAAAAAAAAAAAAATCAAAACTCGCTCTACCTTTATGATCCCCTTCCAGTTTAAACAATTGCAAAAATGCTGAAAAAGCCAAGTTCCTTTAAGCATTAAGATGCTGAAATATGGTCATTAAATCCTGATGGGTTTTTCATTTGGCCTCCCATAATTTTAAGAAGAACCTCTTTCCGAGATGGTTGGATAAATGCAAAAAATATAATAAAGTAGAAGTGAGGTCCCAAGCCAGCTTTGCAATCTGCAGGGTGCTGAGTTTATTTACAAATACTGTTAGAACCTGTACGTTATTAGAGTCTGCCTCCCTAAGCAAAGATGGCCCAGGAACAAAACATGGCAGGTTTGGGGGAGTCAGCAGTTTGGTGGCTGCTGGTGGGAGCTGTTGTGTCTTCAATCTTTTTACATCCTGGATGTTTTATTTAGTGAAATCATTATCTCCGCAGAATTGTTTTGCCACTGGGTAATACGATGAGTTACTTCTTGGGATAAAGGTTCTTATAAAAGAATTTGAGTGAGAAGATTTTGTGGTCTGTAGAAACTGTAATCTTTATTAAATGACTGGGGTAGGCATGAGGAAAGGGATTACATTTATAATTGCTTAAGGTTTAGAATGACTTAAACCCAAAGCACTAAAGAATCATGAAAATGAAGGGTAAGAGAGAGACAGGATATTGTAGTACAAATAGTTCAACCCTAGGATTTAGAAGACTTGGATCTTAGCTTTGGTTTTGCTTAGGAGCCGTATGTCCTTGGGTAAATCACCTAACTTCTCTGAGCTTCGGTTTTCCTATATATAAAATAGTGTTTTCTGGGAGCTTATAATGGGATTAGGCTAAGACCTTCACATGTGTTATCTAATTTAACCATCTCAAGAACTGTATGAGGAAGGTACTCTTAGTATTAGTCCTGTTATACAGATGAAGAAACTGAGGCACGTGGAACGGTGGTAAATTCCCTGAGTCATTTACAGGGCCAGAATCTGGATGCAGACAGTCTACGTCTGGTGTGTGAAACCACTATGTACGTACCACAGTATTATTATAAACCCAGCCTGGAGAGATAATCCTGACTTGCTTACACGATTGTGGTATGGATCAGACAAGTTAATATTTGTGAAATGTGTTCTATAAAATAAACACTCACAAACAAATGTAAGGGAATGTTGTTTTTAATGTCTTGCTAATAGCCTCCTGCTATGGTTTGAATTATGCTGTTCCCTCTAAAATTCATATTAAAAATTAATCCCCACTGTGTTGGTTTTAAGAGGTGGGGCCTTTTGGGAGGTAATTAAGTCAAATGATCATGAATGGATTAGTGCCTTACAAAAGGGGTGGAGGAAACTAGCTTAGGCAAGAAGGGCCTCACTAGACACTGAAACTGTGGCACCTTCCCAGCCTCCAGAACTGTGAGAAATAAATTTCTATTACTCATAAATTAACCAGTCTCAGGTATTTTGTTAGCAGCACAAAAAGACTAAGACACTTCCTTAATGTCTAACAGAGAGAGTGTCTATCCTAGACTGTAGACTCAAGCACAAGGAGGCTGCTTCGCTGAGTCAGTATGTTTGCTAGCGCTTTTGTATCAATCACTGGGTGGCTTAGAACAACTGAATTTTATTGTCTCAGTTCTGTAGGCCAGATGTTCAAAATCAAGGTGTCAGCAGAGCCATGCTTCCTCTGAAGGCTGAGGATCTGTTTCAGGCCTCTTTCCTAACTTCTAGTAGCCTCAGTTATTCCTTGGCTTGTAGGTGGCCATCTTCTCCCTGTGTGTCTTCACTTTACCTTTTCCCTCTGTGCATGTCTGTGTGCAAATTTCCCCCTTTTATAGGGACACCAATCATATTGGATTGGGATACACCTTAGTGACCTCATCTTAATTTGATCATCTGCAAATTACCTTATTTCCAAATAAGATCACATTTATGGATACTGAGGATTAAAACATCAACATTTTTTTTCGTGGGGGGCACAATTCAACCCAAAATGGTAGGTAAACACAGGGATAAATTTGGAGTCAAGCATACCAGCGTTCAAATCCAGCCTCCACCACTTACTAATGCAAAGTAACTGTATTAGTTTCCTATTGCAGCTGTAAGGAATTACACACATGTAGTGGCTTAAAACAACACAAATTTATTATATTATAGCTCTAGAGGTCCTACTGGGCTAAAATCAAGGAGTCAGCAAAAACGTGCTCCTTATGGAGGTGCTAGGGGAGAATCTGTTTCCTTGTTTTTTCCAGCCTCTAGAGGCCACTGCATTCCTTGGCTCATGGCCTCTTCCTCCATCTTCAGAGCCAGCAGTGCAACATCTTCAAATCTCTGAACTCAACTCTGACCTTCTGCCTCTCTCTTCTGTGTTTTAAGGATCCTTGTGATTACACTGGGCCCACCTGGATAATGCAGTGTAATCTTCCCATGTCAAGATTCTAAACTTAATCTCATCTGCAAAATCTTTTTGCCATGTATGATAATATATTCACAGGTTCCAGGGATTAGGACATGGATATCTGTGGGGGGAATTATTCACCTATTGTCCTAAGAGCCCTCTGTAAATCACTAACCTTAGTGTTTTTACTTCCTACTGTTGTTAAGAAGATAAAAAGAAGTCATTCTTGGGGAGTCCTCACCCAGTGCCTGGCACAGAGCAACATCTTATTATGTGTTAGCTGTTAATACTATTACCAGTTTTCTCCATGTTATGTTTTAATGGAAAGTTTTCTTTTTAAATCCTTTTAAGTGGTGGGGAAACCTGTGCACATATTTCTGATGTTTGTATGATTCCAAATCAAAGCATAGATGTTGTTTTCTGAGCAATCAGTAGAATTATGTGCACCTAATGGGGCAAGCAGAGTCGGGGGAAGGCTTGAACGTCATTTGTGTTGCCCACATTTCAGTTCTTTTGATTCACTGTTCAATCAAGTGGCAATTACTATAGATATGCTTGGGAAAACAGCCAACTTAATTTGGCTATCTTAATACAGTTAAATATTCCATTTTTGGGCACCTTAATATTTAAGACATTTTAATGGCCGCTGTAACACTTACTCTGTCACCTCCCAATCCCCAGCCTCAATTTAAATCTTTTTAGAGGGTTTAATGTATCTTAGATAAGCAGCCTAAAGCCATACCAATAGAATGGAATAATAAAAATTATTGTTTTTTTATAACTACAATAATATAAATAATTGAAGAATATTTTATAGTTTTACAAAAGGCTTTCTCATAGACTATCAAATAAATGACTGATCCGATGGTTCCACAAACATTCTGGTGTGCAGAGGTTCTGACATTGGCTTTAGAATCACACTGACCTGCTCCTTATGAACCCTGTGACCCTCCCTGAGCCTCAGTTTCCCCATGTGTTAAATGAGGCAAACGTCACAGTTTGCTCATAGGGTTGCAGTGAGGATTCAATAAGAGAACGCCCGCAAGACAATACAGTGCCTGATACATCTTAGTGACCTGTCAATATTGGCTGTGACTATTTACCATTGCTACTATTATTGTAAAGAGATGTTAAGATGAATTTTTAATTCCTGTCCCAATTTCTGCTGTGCACTCAAGTTAATAGAGGCTGCTGTCCAAAGTGAGGTGCAAAACCACAAGCAAGACTTGCCAAGGGAGGTGAGCAAAGCCTTGGGTGCCGGTCTGCCCCTCAGCACTCACCTGCAGCCTCTGATGGGTTGGAAAATGGACACAAGGGCGGGAGGTGAGTTGTGTGGCGAGTGTCTTCCCTAGGTAGAAGGGTGGGGTCCAGAGAGAGGGGTTGTGAGGCATCTCCGCAGAGAACATAATACGTGTCTCCAGCAGTTTAGCGGAGACCACAGACCAGTGTGAGACTGGTGTGCAGAGATCCAGAATGCGGGAGACCGAGTGGCCAGTTGCCGCGAGAAGGGAGCGAAGAAGCGATGGTTGCTGTCTCGGGGTGGGCGTCGCGCTCAGCGTCTCTCTAAGGCGGAGGAAGCGGGTCCTGTGGCGCAGCCGGGGAGGTGGCCATGCCCGTGAGAGGGAGTCGGAGGTCCCCAGCAGGGTGGCTGCCTTGGGGAGGAGGCGGCATCCGGAGTGCCAGGGCTGAAGAGGGATCTAGAAGCGCAGCTGGAAGAGAAGCATTTCCCCAAATCAGCAGTCCCGCGGGACAGAGACCCCGGCGAGGGGGCGAGAGAGGCCACGTGCCAGAGACTCGGGGAAGAGCCCCGGGGCAGGTCCTGGGGACCCCTTTTCTTCTCTCCGCCACCTCATACTTGGTTCCAGAAGGATCAGAAACCACCATGAGCAGGTGCGGAGAAAGGATGAAGGTGCAAGGTGAGGAGGCGAAGTCGAGCGCCACCTGTGGGCAGGGAGCCCGAGAGCGAAGAAATGGAAAGTTTTATTTATTCTGCTGGATGGAAGACACGAATTACCAAACCAAGGCTTTTTTGATTACTTGAAAGTGTCCAGAAGAGTTATGAAACTTGCTCTGAATCTGAGCCAGGGGCAAGAAAAAGTCAGTCCTGTGGAATGAACTGAAAGGGCCCGGGAGAGAGAGAACGGAAGCCGCTCCTCGGTCACGGCCCGCAGGTTACGCTTGTGCATCCTTAGAGGTCACCTCGTTGCTTCTCACAGTAACCCCGAGAGGTCAGTGGGATTGTGAGGAGTAATAATAAAACATTCCACAGACGAGGAAATCCAAGCTTGGAAGAGGAAAGGGGTTTGCGCAAAATCCAAGACTGAAAACAAGCAGAGGCGGGACGTAAACCGCGGCTTCCTGATTCTACCTGCTCAAGCACCAAAATCCGTGAGGACCTGGGATTCCCAAAGCATGTTCTCAGAAAGTTTCTCATTAGGAGCCTTGCGTCCTGCCTGTTAGCTGTTAACTCTTCATCCTCGGCCCGGATGCAAGTAAGTAGGTGATTTTGTGGTAAAACACAGAGCAATTTTACGTTCTTTTCTCTGAGCACAAATATGTTTTAGGGGACTTTGGTTGGTGGAGGACGCGTGATATCTGCTGTGCTGTCTTTTCCTGGGGAAGGTGTCTTGACTTTATTGCTTTCGGGATCAGGCCATTCCGAGTGGAATTACCTAGAGGAGAAGATGGAAACGGCTACAGTGGATCGTAGGTCACGTTCTCTTTGGGGGCCTGAAGATTCCACTGAGGCTCACCTGAAATGAATGAACTTTCCTCTTTTTGTGGGAACAAATTGGCTTAACCTAGTGCAGCTGTTGTCTGTGTGCTCAGGGCAGTCACGATGAACCCTGTGTGCCCTTTCCAAGGAAGATCACGACATTCCTATGCTAAGTAGCAGCTCTTTGCAGGGAAGGTATGCTGGCTTGCTTCTGTGCAGTTGGGGAGGACCTGCCCCTTAATGCCTTAGATGAGGTAGGAACATTTCTGCTCCAGGGGAGGAAATAAAAGGGAACCCTCCTTCTCATGTTGAATCTGTTTCTGGGTGGGGCCCACCAAACTGTCTATGAGGTGTGGGCCTCTCCTCTGTGTTATTTCCTGTGAGTGAGCAGTGCCAGCTTAGGGGCCTGTGACTCCCCTTTGTTCAAGCAGTTCTTCCTTGGGCCAAGGGTTGGAAAAAGCAACTGGAAGAGCTATGTATTGCATTGCACCCTTTTGAATAGTAGCTTAAAAAGAAAAATAGAAAAGAAAAAGAAAACAAAGTCTCTGACGAGTCTCCCTCTCCCTCTCTCTCTCTATGTCCTGAGGCTTCCAGCTTGCTGAGATGACAAAACTAAAATCAGTTAGGAAGTCATCTCTGATTTGAGTATATCCTAAAACAAACCCTGTCACATCAAGGGTGACTGAAGAAGAGGACTATGTTTAGCTCAGAAGCAAAGAGACACTTAGGGAGGCATGAAAGGCCTGTCAGATGAAAGGAGAGTGACCCCAGAGGACAGATCCAGGGAAGGGAGTGGAGGTCACATGCAGGCACACTTGGGCTCAAGAAAATGGACAACTTCCTAGCCCAGGGTGTTGCATATCTAGAAGTTATGGTGCTCTTTGTAGACTACCACACACACACACAAATAATAATAATAATTAACCAATGTTTCTCTCATTTTGCCTCTGGCCTTTTTTCCATGTCTCTCCATAAAGCTAGTTGTTATGTTACCCCCAAATGAGTCAAAAGGCATTGAGCATGGGGTAGAATGTTCTTCTGGATGACACTTTTTTTTTGGCGGGGGGGGTGGGGGGTAGTTAGAGTTTGATGGCATTCTCCCCTCTCATTGAGATACAGAAAAGATCATAGGTTTTATAATCTGACTGCCATTGGTTCCAATCCTGGCTCTGCTGCTGCTCATAAACTAGGTAGCCTTGGGCAAATTATTTAAATCCTATAAGCCTTAATTTTCCTATTTGTAAAATACTGGAATAAAAATTACCAGTATTATAGGGTGGTTGTGAGAATTAAAGCTTGTTATGGCCTGGCACCTGATAATAGTAACAGATGCATATACAAATGGTACCCTCAAAAGGCACTCTGTATTTGATTGTGTCAAGCTTACTACACTTATAAATATTTAAGTAACTAACTGGTACATTCCATAAAGCAATATAACATTATAGTTACAAGTCCAAATACTGTTTTTAAAAAAGGGATTTGATCTTAGGCATTGGCAATTTTGAGTTTTGCTGTTATTATCATATCATCTCTTTCTAGTGCATTTGTATGGCTACTAGTACATGCTGGTAGACAAATAGCAGACCCCCAAATATAAGAAAAACCACTGGGAGAAGACTCAAGTTTGATATATTTTTATATATTAAACTCAGGGTAATTATTTTTGTATTCAAATTGGGTCTGAATCCCCATTTAGCTACTTAATTAGCTTTATGACTTTGGACATACTTTGGACTAATTACTTAACCCTCTTTAAATCTGTTTGCTTACTTATGAAAAGAGAATTGTTGTGAGGATTAAATTTAATAAAATAATACATGGAAAAGCTTAATGGTAGTATGTTTTCAAAAACTGATACGTTTATATATTTTTCTGCAGTAATTTTATTCATTATTCAATTTTAGCTATTGAATATCTGGATTATGAGGCATTAGCATTTTTCAGGTGCAAAGTTGGAGAACCACTGTGTCAACAGTTAATCACAACAGAGTTCTGGTGTGTGTTAGTTTCCTATTGTTGCAGTAACACATTACCAGAAACTTAGTGATGTTACAGCTTTACTAGGTTCATTGTCTGCTGCTCAAGAGGAGACCAATACACTGAGACAGCAGGGGCTACAGCAGAGACAGAATTTAATATCACAGGTGCCATGTGAGGAGACGTGAAGTTCTCAAATCTGTCTCTCCAAGAATTTGGGAGAAAGCGTTTTAAAGATGGTTTTGTGGGCGAACGGTTAGGCAATTGGGTCTGCTAATTGGGTTTGGGGTGGAACCATAGAGGTATAGAAATTGTCTTCTTTGCTGAGTCAGTTCTTGGATGGGGGTCTCAAGACCAGCTGAGTCATCAGTTCCTCAGTTTTGGGCCATTGGTCTGGGTGGGCCAGCCGTTTCACTGGAATGCAGGGCCTGGAAGATATCTCAAAACTTTAGGTTTCACAAGGGTGATGTTATCTGTGGGAGCAGTGAAGAAAACTGAGAATCTTTATGACTTCAGCTATATGACTCCTGAGTAGTTAGCAATTATAGGAAAGCAGGATGAAGAATGATGGCTTGTTGTATATACATTTCCCCTACCACAGTTCCCACCTTGTGGCCCTTTATTAATTTTATAAAGGGTGGTTTCAGTGACTTAGCACACATTTATTCTCTTAAAGTTCTGGAGACCAGAAGTTTAAAAATTTAGTCTCACTGGGCTAAATTCAAGATGTTTGCAGGGGTGGTTCCTCCTGAAGGCTCTAGGGAAGAAACTACTCCCTTGCCTTTTCTAGCTTCTGGAACCTGCACTCCTTGGCTTGTAATTCCTTCTCATCACTGCATTGTGTTGCTTCCATCATTGCATCTCTTATTTCTGTAGTTAAATCTCCCTCCTTCTCCGTTTTGTGAGGTCACTTGTAATTACATTTGGGGCCCACCTGGGTAATCCAGGCTAGTCTCCCTCTCTCAAAATCCTTAACTTATTAACATTACAAAGTGCCTTTTGCCATATGAGTTAACATTCCCAGGTTCTGGGGATTAGGACACAGACTTCCTGGAAGGCCCGTTATTCAGCCTACCATGTGGTCTGTTTGGGGAAAATAAGGGGGTTTGTGCAAAAATCTCAGACTGAAAACAACCAGAGACCTCCATTGCATTTGAAGTGCTCAAGCAAAGGCTGGGGCCTGGAGTTTTGCCAGGTGTGGTAGGGGGTGATTCCTGTATTGGTTGGAAGCTTATTTAGGAAGGACCTGTGGACACTTAGAATCTATGACTTTAAGTGGGAGACAGTGAGAATATTGTGCCACCCCAAAATGAAAGTGCTGTACTTCTCTTTCTCTCTTCCTTGTGCTGTAATGTTTCGTCTCTAATAGGCAAATCTTTTGTCTATAAATGCATTTTCTTAGAGTTAGTTTCATCCACTTTGTCCTAGTCCAGAGGCTAGATGAGCCCCTCTCCAAGTCTTAGGAATTCCCCTACTCTTCTGACACTCCCTCTTTTGTACTCTCTTGCCCCAAACTGGCAGGCCCATCATATTTGTATAGCACTTTTATGCCAGCACTGTTAAAACACTTTTTATTTGTATATTTATTTAATATTCAAATATTCTATTATGAATGTATCCCCATTTTGCAGATGAGGGAACTGAGGCACCGAGAAGAAGAGTAACGTGCTTAAGATCTCAAGTGAGTGTTCAAAGTATGTCTGGCTCCAGAGCCCACATTTTTAACCACTACACCATAACACATCTCTGCAAGAAGTCCTCAATAAAAGGCCCTCGTTGTTATTATTATGTTTATAGAGCCTAAAAATCAATGTTTTGGAGCTCACCTCTTACAGTGCTGCTCTTTTCTCCCTCTGCTTGCTCTCAGCAAAAAAGAAAAGTAAGAAGTAGAGAAAGGACAAAGAAATTGAAAGAGGTTCTTGTTGACTTGGTATAGAAGTCACATCCCATGGGTGAGCGACACATGTGTGAGCGATTCCACAAGTAAGCAATTAGCAAATTTCGTAGACTAGCATTTAAGCCAGTGCCAAGCAGATTTGACAGAGAAATTTTCAGAGAAACATCATAAAATGATGATTAAGCTAAAAAGAATTTGAATGGTAAAAATTTAGAGTCTTAAATTTATAGATTTATGAGTACCCTGTGCATTTGTGTAAAAATTCAGTCTTAAATCTGTAGCTGTGCTGTGAATTTGTACAGGCAGGGAGGGGATGAAGTGGCAAGAGGTGATCATGCCTGGGCAGTTAAAGGCAATGTGGGTGGAGAGAGAGAAAGCTCTGGTCTTTCTTCCCCTTCTTATGAGGGCACTAACCCATCATGAGGGTCCCACCCTCATGACCTCATCTAAAGCTAATTACTTCCCAAAGGTTTACCTTAAACATCATCATATTGAGGGTTAGGCTTCTACATAGGAATTTGAGAGAGACAAAAACATTTAGTCTATAATATTAGCAAGAAGAAAAATTAAGAATATTGTTTCAAAGTGTGGTAAATGCTAAGAAGAATATGTTTATAAGAATGAGCTCGTTTGTGCCTGGGATTGGGGTGGGGCAGAGAAATCAACTCCGGTTTTGTCATCAGCTTGGGCTTCAGGAAAGAACTGGGGGAGTTGGAGAGACAAGAATATACAAAGCCCAGTGTGGCTGGAGGGAATGCAGAAAGAACCAGTGGTAGGAGATGAAGTTGGGGAAATGGGTTGAGGCTGGGGTGTGAATGGCAGGGAGGTGGTTTTTATCCTGAGTGCAGTGGGAAGCCACCAGGGGATGGTTAGCAAAGGGGTGGACATGCCTGATCTGTCTTTAAATTATTGTGCTTTCTGAGTGCCATAATTTGTGATTGACATTACTCCTCTGGATAGAGGCATTTATTAAGTACTTACTGTATGCCAGGCATGTGCTAACTACTCTGAGTACATGTGATAGGCAGTAAACAAGAAATTTCTATAGAGGTGGCAGAATACTATAGATATTAAAACCCAAAGGAGGTGCCAGATCAAATGCAGGTTTTCAGAAAAGCATATTTTCAGAAAAGTACATAGCACCCACCAGGAGGATATAAAAGAGTAGAAAGAATGGATTTGTGAAGAGGATTTCCTTGGAGAGAGCTGGCTTAGAGAAGATTTGGAGTCCAGTCAAATGTGATTATTTGCTGGAAATGGACCTTTCAATTCCTGAATTGAGACTGCATTTGAGATATGATTGGAAGACTTTTCTTATCTGAGGTCCGCATGTTGTGGGCCTTGCTTTGGACCCGACTTCTACTAAGTGCAAAGCAGAAATTTCCCCTAATGGATAAATTTTAAAGGGAAGTGTTGAGTTTTGATTGTAACCCTGAACCACTCTTGTTCTAACATTACTAGTTATATATTGTATTTTATTTAACCCCAAAAGAGGTGGGTAATATTTTTAACCCCATTGGAAGCATGAGGAAGCTATGGCTTAGAGTTTCCGTTAATCAGCATAAGGTCACAAGGCTGGTAAGGAGAGCGGTTTGGACCCAGAGCTTCTGTTAGCCACTGTGTCATGCTGCTGGAGAAGCTATAAAGGACCTCACCATTGGTCAGTCTGAGAATGAACTGGTGAAAATAGCTCACGGGTAGTGGGTTTGATTTTTGCAAGAAAGAAGTATGTCTATCAATGTATCAAGCCTATCTTAGTCTGGTTTTCATTGCTATGAAGGACTACCTGAGGCTGGGTAATTTATAAAGAAAAGAGGTTTATTCAGCTCATAGTTCTGCAGGCTGTACAACAAGCATGGTGCCAGCATCTGCTTCTGGTGAGGGCCTCAGGAAGCTTCACTCGTGGCAGAATGGGAAGGGGAAGCAGGCATGTCACATGATGACAGAGGGAGCAAGAGAGAGAGGAGGAGGTGCCCATGCTCTTTTCAACAAGGAGCCCTTGCATGAACTAATGGAGCAAGAACTTGCTCATTACCATGGGAAGGACACCAAACCATTCATGAGTGCTCTGCCCCCATGACCCAAACACCTCCCAGTAGGTCCCCGCTCCAACACTGGAGATCAAATTTCAACATGAGATTTGGAGGGACAAATATCCAAACTATATCAAAACCTAATTCCCTATCTCTCAATATAGAGATGGGGAATGAAAATCTCCCAGAACGAAGTTGAGCTTTGGCCGTGTGGCTCATGGCATTATCTCTGGTGCATCCCAAGAGGATGGAGACAGGAAGCATGTGGGTGTAGGTCCTGTGGCCCTCTTCCCCCCTGCTGCGTGCTCCCCACTGCTAGCTTCAGGGAGGACTCTGAGTCAGTGGTTCAGCATCAGTCCTGTGGGTGGTGATTATTCACCAGGGCCTTCGTCTTGTGTGCAGTTTGCAGAGCTGTGCAGGGCTGGGGGCGATCTTACAGCTGCAGAGCCATGCTGCAGAGGTGGGGAATTATATTTCCAGAGGGGCTCTCAGATACCCCTGAAACTCCCAAACCTCTCAAACTCCCTCCCTTCTGCTCCCTTACCTTTCTCAGGGAGCATCTTGAAACCAGCTTCATTTGTGTGTGCCAACATCTCCAGTCCAAAGCCGTTGTTAAACACCCATTGTTAGGATCATGGCTATTAGATAAATAAAATACTGCTGTATAGTCAAGTGTGGACTTCGCAGCATTATATTAAAACAATAAATCAAGTATCACAGTCTCAGCATTTGAGCCAGCTTTTATTGCATTATTCCGCTCTCTCCAGGATCCAGCTTTAAAATCCCTTCTCCTGCATTTATGATTTTGAAACATTATATCAGTTATGTCCCCGTGGCACTTTAATCTAATTCAACACTTTAAGGGGTAGGTAAGTGTTTAGGACACTGGGCCAGGCTCTGATCATTTTATGAAACCGTTGTTTTATAGAAGAACATTACCTTTATGACCAGATTCTATGGTGTGTTTGCGGCGAACAATCTGGTTACAATTACAAATAGTGTTTCTTAAGGGCTGCAGTAGAAAGAACGCTCAGCCGTTTGAAGATGAGGTACAGCTTCCCGGATCGGTTGTAGCATATTGGTACAAGATGTCAAAAGGAAGCACATCTATGCCTCAGCCTGGTGCTTTCCCTTCAGGGTTTAAGTTAACTATCAGTGCAGGTGGTTCCAATGGAAAAACTTCGCGTGACTCTGTGGCCCGAAGTAATGTTAGTAATCCATAGCACAACCATCACCTATATCAAAGGAGAACCTTTATGTACTGGCTAATGCAGTTTGTTAAATTCACCCCAAATGAACTGGATGCTGTTAAGCCTTTAGAGCAGTAGGCTCCTTCCTATAGGATGGAAGGTCAGACTCGTGGAGGAGGAATTCCCTTTGGTAGCACTGCTTCTCCATCTCACAGGGAAGAAATGGGTATCCGTCCCCATCAACACTCAAGCGCCTGCCAAAATCCGAGTGTGTAGTTCCTCCATACTCATTTCATTGATTGGACTTGTATTGGGGCCATAGTGCATGGATACAACTATTTTTAAACAATAACACAAACTGTGTCAATAGGATACTGTTTAAAATTCAAGTGGCCTATCTATCCTATACCGCAAACCTCTGGGAAGACAATAAATGTCAAAGAAATGTCAAATTGTTTATGTGTTTATCGGGTCCATGGTGCATGTTTGAGGAAGCCTTGTGGCATTTGGTCATCACCTTCTTTGAAGGCATCACACAGAGTAGGTGCCACAAACACATCAAATGGATATCAGCGTTCACCTCCGCACAGTTGACCACCCACGTTAGAGAGTGTGTGGGCCACTTCCCTCTTGGGGATTTCTTTGCTAGATGGTTCTTTCAGCTATGATGTCAGAAGTAGGTGGGCAGACTTGTCCATCCCAATGACCAGTGGAGGCCCACGTTTGCATGATCTTTGACATTCTTAGTTCTCTTGGTGGAATCCTTTTAGTGTTACTTGCAACTGAGCTGCTGGGGCTCTTTAGCAATCAATCTCCTGTGGGGTGAAGGAAGGTCAGTTACAGTAGAAAGGTGGGTGCCCTGGTAGAACACTGTGAGGAGCTGAGCCTTGGCTACCGGCACTAGCAGGGGCTTTCCACGGCCTCTCTGGCCCCTCCCTAGGGGGCACATGCATCTTCCTCTCTGCTCCTTGTGCAGAAAGATCCCCGAGGTGCCCAGGCTTTTCGGAGTCAGCATGGCCTGGACCTTCAGGGGCTAAATTGTGCCGAATTCACAGGCAGCCAGTTTGAATAGCTGTCTTTCTTTTCTTTATTAAAGCTGAATGTGTCAAACTTCTGATAAAAAGGCTGCACCAATATGGGAAATAAATTATTTATGTTGTTTTTGATATCTCATCCTACAGCCGTTGTCTCAAACTATCTGAATTCTACAGCCGATATTTTTTCCTTTTCTAATATTGGGAAGCCAACACTGACAGAGTGCCTGCCATATGACGGACACCGTGGTCGGCAGCTGACGTTTACATCTCAGTTGTGCCTGAGAGGCAGCTGGAATCATCCCCATTTCACTAGTGAGGAAGCTGAGGCTGCAATTTGTCTAAGAAACCTGGTCTGCTAAGTGCCAAATTAAGGATTTAAAACCAGGTTTTCCTGGCCCCTTCGACACTTATTAAGATTTCTGCTCATCACCTCTGGGGGACTCCCAGGAAATGCCTGCTTCTGAATTTTGGGGGCCTTTCTGAACAAATGTAAATGTCTGGGCAATATGTTCAAAGGTGTTCAGCTCTTAGCCCCATCAGGAGATGGAATTACTGCAGCGGAGTTTCAACCACACCCTGTTTCTCCAGCTCCTCCACATAGGAAATGGAACCCCAGGCTATTTGCTGACAGGAGTTATAAGGAAAATGGGAGGTTAATCTTCAAACAATGCATTTCCAGGCAAAAAGTATGAGGAATGGGATAGGCTGAAATTGAGGAGTGTAGCTACCTATAATGATTACGTTGTATGCTATTTATTTGAAGCTGTAGAAAATAAGAGTCCTGAATGGAGATGATTGGCTATCAAAAAAAAATTAAGCCTGGTGATGCAGAAAAGTAAGACTAGATCCATCCTATATGTGAAATGCACTAAAAGATTTCAAAGAATTTTCATTTGCCTGTCTCTTTGGTAGAAAAAAGAAGAGACCTCAAACCTATATGTGAACAAAGTCATGTTTGTGGAAGGACTTTGGAATTTTAGAAATGCGTCTTCTTTGGAAGGAGACTCCATCAATCTATTTTATTGTTAGAATAGCTCCTCACTCCCCCTTTGATAAGCCTCTCTAATGTGCTCTGTCTCTGGAGCCTATCAGAAAATAGTGTTGCACTGAATCGATCTGCAAATTGTTCCTCAGCTTGGCCTCATGTGAAACTCAGACTCCAAACCAGAGGGCATTTATTCAGGTCCTGTGCGAGGCGTTAGCTTATATGTCCTTCTGAAATATTCCTCCCTTCAAGGCTTCTATTGACCACACTAAAAGGAACATCCCTCACTATGGAAGACAAGGGACATTTTCTAACCTCTTCGCTGGGGTTACACTAATGGAAAGTATTGTGTCTTAAAAGCAAAAAGAAAGTCCAAAGGCCCACTGAAATTGTTAGACAAAGCCCGCCTTTTTCCTACCTAGAAGAACCTTAATAATTCGGACCTTGTTAATGTAGAATCTACTCCAAAAGCCAGACACATGCTTAAAAAATTACATTCATTAGTAATTAAAACTAGGCTGCATGAGACATGCTTGATCTCCTCTGAGAACACATTATTTGAAAATTCATTTGGTGTGTATTTCCATACCAATAATCAATGTGCTGTTTACTGTTCATTTAAATCTGATTATTAAAGCAGATCTTGAAGGATATTGATGTGCTAATATGTGGCGATCTTGTTTGGGCTGAAATGTTTAGTTGTACTTAATAAGCTAGTATATCTTTGAATATTTAATAATTCTGGTTTTCTTTTATAACAGATCTTAGGGAGAATCAATCTAATTAATGAGATTTTTTTCATGTTTCAGTGTTGACAGCTTAGTTTTCCTATGTTTAAATTTTACATTCAGGAATTTTATTCTTCTAAATAAAAACAGATTACACAGGGGTTTTGAAAATATTAATAAATGGAAACTAGATGAGGGTTTAGTAAGGGGAGGTGACATTGCTTTGAGGTTCATTTCTTAACCTTGGCGGCATCACAGGTGCGATGATTAATTTTAATGTGTCCAACTTGACTGGGCCATGGTGCCCCGGTGTTTGGTTCAGCATTATTCTGGATGTTTCTATGGCGGGTTTTTTTTGGATGAGATTAATATTTAAATTGGTGGACTTTGGGTAAAGCAGATTGTCTTCCATAACATGGGTGGGCCTCATCCGATCAGTTGAAGGCCTTATAGAACAACAACTGACCTCCCGTTAGGAAGAAGAAATTCTGCCTTTGGACTCAAACTGCAACTCTTCCCTGGGTCTCCAGTGTGCCGGCCTACTCTGCTAACTTTGGACTTGTACCTTCACAAGTACAAAATTATGTGAGTCAATTCCTTAAAATAAATCTCCCTCCACCCCCGTATATCCTGTTGGTTCTGCTTCTCTGGAGAATCTTGACTAATACAACAGGCTTCTCAGGATATGATCTGTTTGAGCAAATACCTAGCACCACACTTGGCACATTTTAGGAAATGATTATTTAAAGCTTTCTAAATGCGGGGAGTTGGCCAGCTTTTAGGTCTGATGAGGAATGACATTTAGTATAGTTCATGGGTCTCTATTTTCAGTGTGATGTTTGTATAGTATTTAGCACAATGGTAATGGTTAGTAAACAGATGCAAGAATTTTGTAGAACACCTGGACAAGAGATGGCAAAATAGTCCAATGGCATAAAATCAGAGAGAAAATAGACTTTTATTTTTTGGCATGATTCCGTTCACAGAAGCAGTTTTAGGCAGTTTCTAAATGTCAGGCTTAAACTAGCACATGTGAAAAGTGGAAGAGAATAGCCTATTGAATTTAAATAGGAGAAAATGTTAATTTTTTATGTGTTTAAGGGAACTTTGAAGTATTTAAACAAGCATAATTGGCCTTCACTGTATAGTTTAGATAATAAGGGAAATGCTGGTTTCTGTGCAAAGCACTCATAAAACGTATAGTATTCATCCTATGAAATAATATTTTTCCTTTAAAAAATATAGGAAAATACAGGCAATTTGGAAAATAGACAATAGTGTGGGAATCACTTTTAGAAGATGATTATTAACATTTTGGAGTATTTTCTTTCACTGTTTTATTCTGTGCCTTTTCTTAGCATTTTTTAACCTAATTGTATTGCATTGTAATGCACAAAATAATTTGTATAATCCTTTTTTATCTTTATATAAAATGAATATTTACTGGGAATTTATGGAAGTGTGGCCAATTGTCCAAGAAGAGGAGCTAACTTTCCTATAGATCAGAGCCAAAGACTGTAAACATTTAAAAAGAAAATCTATTGTTACTGTTAGAACATTTTTTCCTTCCTGATTGGTTGTCATTGTCTCTGTGAGTGTCTCTGGACTGTAAAATTATCATGGCATTTCAAAGGTGAGCAGTCCGTGCTAGTGGTCAAGTGCCCCTTTTCTGGAGCTACACAGCCTGATTCAAATCCTAGCTTTGCCAGTCACCCTTGGTGTAAACTTGGACAAGTTCCCTTATCTGTAAAGTGGGAGTTATAAACCTTCCTCTCTCATAGGACTGTGGCAAGGATAAGCCAGAAAATGGAAAAAAAAAAACAAAACAAAAAAACAGGACAGTTTTTAGCACATCATAAGCTCTCAATCAACGGCAGCATTTATTAGATGACATGAGACTGCTTCTGAAATCACATCATCAATATAACTTGTAATGATAATAATAAGGCCTTAGTTGGGGAGTGCCAAGCATTAAGTGCTTTATATATACATTTTCATTAATACATCTGTTTATTGCAATAGTTCTGTGATATAGGTATTGCCATCCCCGTTTTGCAGATGAGAAAACTGAGGCTTGGGAAAGTTACATAGCTTTCCCAGAGTCTCCCAGCTGGTAGGGGGAGGATAAGCCATTAGTCTTTCAGAATCTCCTTGTGCCTTTAAAACAAGTACAAACCAGGTGCCTTCTGTCTCACTTGTGTAGGTCTGGGAGCAGCTGCAGTTGGAGAACGGTAAGTGGATGGGGGAAGGAAAAGAAGGACTTTAAAGAAGTTTGCTATGGTCTGCAGGGGGTCTGGAAATGCACATAAAGAATGGCAAGTTATTTTGAAATCTCTTTTAGTGGCTGCACTTATCCTTTCAGCCTCGCTACACTGAGACTACGCTATGTGAGTTACAACTTTTTGATCATCGTGTTCAACATTTTTATTGTTAAAAATAAAAAACACAAAACAACAAAAGAAGGAGAATGTCTGTTCTCCATGAGGAATTGCAGTAGAGGGTGACATGTATTTTCCTTCTTCAATTTTCTCTGGGAAATAAGTCATTGTATCTGAGAATGGTAGCCCAAGAATACAAGTCTATTCTTATGTATGATTATGTCATCTGCAAACAGCTTTTGAAAGAAACACCCAGGGTAATTTATCAAGGAAACAGCTTTTGACTCTATCCTTTTCCCTGGGGTTTATGAAACTTCAGCAAGTGGTATTTTGGTGTTTAGCATGACAAGCTTGTGAAATTGCAGCAGCTAGCAAGTGGAAGGGCAAGTTGATTTTGCTTCTTTCACAGATGAAAGAAACTAACGGGTCTTAGTTAGTATCGGGCCATTTGGATGTCCTGGGTCCTGGGTTGGGTGCTTTAACTTACGTCTAATTTCACACACATCTAATGTAATTCTCATAACATTCATTTATTTATTCAGCTAATATTTATCAAGTGCCTACCAATGAACAGATACTAGGTGAGGTGCTGGGTTTACAAGATAAGCACATAGTGCTAGTGAGGACAACGGGCACACGGGTATCTACTCAAACGTGCCACGCTGAGGAGGTACAGGGTGACGCGAGAGCCTCTCCCCTAATGGGAAGGACCCCTACCTTAAGATTGTACAGTTGAGAAAACTGGGGCTTAGTGTCATTAAAATGACTGTGCTAACTAGTAATGAGTAACGAGGCCAGGATTCCTTGCCATTTGTGTGATTCCACATCGTCTCTCAGAAGGTCTCCAAGGAGCCCATTGAAAATGCTGGGTTTCCTAACTCTCTCTCTCATGCTCGCAAATAGTTTTCCTCATCTCCGCTCACCCTCCACTTCTGTAGTGTGACCAGGGCTCTTTTTATCCTGTGCATCTTCCTTTCCAGCTATCTGCTTCCCCTTCTCCCCTCTTCTCCCAACTTCATCTTTGGGACTGAAGATACAGTAACAATAATTGAAGTAGCATAAATAACCCTAGACATGAAGCAAAGAGGATGGAACCACTTTTTACAGATCTTCAGCTACGCTTGCCTGCCTGTAAGTTCCGGCAGTGGGAAAACCTGGCTTCTAGAATCTCCTTTCGTTAGGTCTGATGGTGGAATCCACAGTGGCTCGCTGTTGACAGACATTTTCTATTCATTTAAGGAATGTGATAAGAGGTTATAGAGCAGGAGTCTGCAGGCTTTTTCTGTGATGGGTAACAAATATATTAGGCTTTATGGATGTTATGGTCTCTGTCATAGCTGTTCTATTCTGTTATTGTAGTGCCAAAGCAGACACAGACAATTCCTAAACAAACGGACATGGCTGTGTGCCAATAAAGCTTTATGGGCACTAATGTTTGAATTTCATATAATTTTCACATGTCATGAAAATTATATGAAATTATAAAATTACATTGAGAGCTTTAGCAACTTATTTGAGGACAAAAGCTTTTGAAAACATTGTGATAATCATGATCTACCTATCTATTTATCTACCCATCCATCTACCCACCCATCTATGTACCCACCCACCCATCCATCCATTATTCTGTGTGTTTGGTAGGGGAGCGAAGAAGGGGTATAATGGTTTTCTATTGCTTTGTTACAAATTACCACAAACATAGTGGCCTAAAACTATACCAATTTATTATCCCATGGTTTCTCAGATTAGAAGGTTGACGTGGCTCAACTAGGTCCTCTGAGGCTCTCAGGAAGAATCTGCTTATTCAGGTTGTTGGTAGAATTCACTTCCTTGTGACATAGGACTGAGGTCCCAATTTCCTGTCAGCTAGAGGCTGCTATCAGTTACTAGAGGCTGCTGGCAGTACCTTTCCACGGACCTCCTCGCAACCCTGCTCACATCACCGCGGTGATGAATCCCCTTCTACCTTGAATTATTCTCTCCTTCCTCTGCTACTGACTAAGAACACTCTCACCTACCCAGATAATGATTAGGCCTACCCAGATTATCTCCCATTTGATTTAGCCAAAAGTCAGCTATTGCTAACCTTAATTGCATCTGCAAGAATACCTTTGCCATGTAATGTAACATAGCCACAGGAGTGATACCTCACCATATTCACCGGTTCCACCTATACTCACAGGAAGGAGATTATACAAGGACAGGATCATGGGAGTCATCTTAGAATTCTGCCTACCACAAGCACTTAGATATTTTTAGCAGTTTTTAAAATGATAATCAGTGTCATCTTTGCCTGCTTTTAGGTTGTGGTTTTCCTCTGTTTTTCTGCTAGATCCTGGAACCTCTTTCTGTGTTTTCTAATAAATCTCTGCAGCAGATAGGTTTGGTGACTATGTAAATATTCAGATTCCTTAATGTAGAGAAAGCGATTGACTAAGATCTTATCTCTGGATCCACCACCACAGAGCCTCACTTTCCATGGATGGCTCCAGCCAATGACTGACTGCAGCTAATGATTAGTGATGAGATACTTTGGTTTGAGGCTCCCTGTTGGCCTGGTTGAAACTTTTCAGAACTGTGCTGCAGTCTGAGACTTCCTTCTTCACCCTCTTCTGTCTCCTTATAGTGCCCAGACCTGCAGTCTGATGGTTTTCCCCACTGTCTCCAGTTCCTTCCCCATTTTCCTCACAGATATTTTTCCCAGTAAATCTCTTGTACATCTAAGACCATCTTGGTAGCATTTGTTGGAAAACCAGAACTAACACAAGTGGTGCCAGGAGGGTCTAAGGACACAGGCAGTAAAATATGGGGTCTGGGGCTGTCTCACTCACCACCTGGCAAGTAAACAGTAGGTCATTCTGAGTGGACTGTAGGGCATGGGCAGTCTCTGGAACAAGAGGTCACCCAATTGCTGAAGGTCTCACTAAAGTAATCTGGGAAGACCACCTGGTAGAAAGGGACTCCCTTGGGCATGCGATAGCTTATTTGAAATATATGAGAGAATAATGCCTGCAAAGACAGAGGGGTTAGCTGCTAAGTTAGATTGATGCCATGTGGAGGGATGAGATGCCCTGCAGAGGGATGAGAATCTGACATTAATAAGCAGTAAAAGATTAAGTGTGTATGTCAAAGTGCCTCCTTAATACCTTAGAAAGAGTCCTTTATCTCCTGCGTGGACATAGCTGATCATCAGACTGAAGATCTGAGAGTTAGACCTGCGGAGCTCAGATCTATTTATTTTATTTTTATTTTTAGAGACAGGGTTTGGCCCTGTCACCTAAGCTGAGGTGTAGTGGTGTGATCATAGCTCACTGTAGCCTTGAACTTCTGGGCTCAAGCAATCCTCCCACTTTAGCCTCTTGAATAGCTGGGGCTACAGGTATGTGGCACTGTAACTGGCTATTTTTTTTTATTTTTTTAGAGACAGGGTCTTGCTATGTTGCCCAAGCTGGTTTTGAACTCTTGGCCTCAAGTGATCCTCCCAGTTAAGTCTCCCAATACAATAGGAATATAGGTATGATCTACTGTGGTGCTCCCTCTGGAGATGTTTAAATGCTCAATCAAGGTGGACCTTTCTTACTAAGACCAGGGTCCTTGATGGAAAAACTTGGGACCCTGCAATGTCGGATGAGAACATCTTAATGGGTACCTTTGAGGATATTAGCTCTGCAGATCTCCTTCCTGAGCCCTCAGTGTTTCCAGAGGTCCTCTATTCTTTGTGCTAGAACACACTGCTAAAGCCCTTCCTTGATGAGGCAACCAGCCTCCCCCTCCAAAAAGCTGTCCCCACACTTTCACCATCAGGCTAATAACTCAGGTTAAATCTGAGCATA
The DNA here is from genome assembly GCA_963574885.1 of Lepilemur ruficaudatus. NCBI lineage: Eukaryota > Metazoa > Chordata > Mammalia > Primates > Lepilemuridae > Lepilemur > Lepilemur ruficaudatus. The sequence continues at coordinate 42,620 of CAUYRT010092223.1, read as the reverse complement.
ATCTGATCAAGAACATACTGGGCCTAATTAGGGAGAGAAGAAATTATACCCTAAAGGACCAGCAAGAATTAGCTAGAATGTACTGACAGAAGCCAGAGAAGTATTCCAGGGATTGGGTGTTGAGGGTGTTTCTTCAAGGGGGACAGAATATAAGACTGGATGAGCAAAAACTCATTGACTTGGGATCACTTCCTTGGGACACAGACTGAACACTCTGGCTAGAACCCCGGGGGATGGAGCAAATTCTTGGCTAGGGTGGCTCATAGAATCCTAGAGAAAATGATGGCCGATGCTGAGCAAGGTCAAATGTCTGAGCTGCCCTGGTAGTCAGTGGGAGAAGGAATAAAGACCCCCAGATTGCTGGAATGTGTTTGTTATGTGAGGCCAGATAACCTACCAGAGGACTTTGTTCCTTGCTAGGGTTCAGAGGTCACGCCATTCACCAAAGTCATCAGGAGCATGCCAGTGAGAGGGGCACCGACTTCACCAAGAAGTTGGCTGGTGGCTCCTCTGCAGGCCAGGAATGATGGCAGGAGAGATGGCTGCAGGGATGGGCCTGCTGATCTCATGGGGATGGTGGCGCCCTGGAGCAATAGAAGTCACGGTACAGCGCACAACCTCTGGGCAGCAGAAAACCACAGTTACCATGGTGAGGTCAGAAGGGCAGCCATGGAGACTTGACCCTTAGGGAGCTGTGGAGGTGGGAACTAGAACATGGTGTTCCTATGGCAAAAGAGATGAGCAGCCAACATCTGCTTAACATTAGCATTGACAACAAAAACAACAACAAAATGGCAGAAATGGTGAAGCTGGAGGCTGAGTGTGCTCACCACCCCTTCCCTCAAAAGAAAGTCCCACTTCCTTGCCAAGTTTCTAGATCTGAGACAATGTTTAGATCAAAAATCCTTCGACCATGGTAAGTATGAGCACCCATGATTTCTCTAGCTCTTCCCTAAAGGGGCCGGGGGATATTTACTTGAATGACTATGGACTCGAGAAAGGGGAATGACTAGAAATTTTGGGGACAGTTTAGACATAGGGTCTGAGTTGACACTGCTACCCAGAGACCAAAAACATCATCCTGGCTCTCTGTTAGGGGGAGGGCCTAAGGGGCAGGGTAATAAATGATGTCCTTGAGAAAGTCTGGCTCACAGTGGGCCACAGGCTCCATAAACTCCCTCATTGGTTGCCTCCCCATACTTTCTCCAGGCTATTCTCAGCCAGTGGCTGAGCACTCCAGGGACCCAGATGCAGTCCCATTTCTGCAAGATGTGGAATTCCTCTGATGGGCAATTTTGGCTCATGGGCTGCCTGATAGCCTAAGGGAAGCTTTCTTAGACTACATAGCAGTTGAGGACATTTCACCCCAATTTTTTTCCTTCTCTCTCTCCATCTAATGGGTCAGACCTGCATTGTGGCCTGACAGCTCTCCCAGCCTTCACCTGCTCCCTGTCCATTTTCCCTCACTGACATTTTCCCCAATACATCGCTTGCATGTCCAATCCCATTTTGGCATCTGCTTCTTGGAGAACCTGAACTAATCCAAGATGTATATGCAGAGCCTCGTTTATGCACATGGCCGAACATGCTGTTCAGTGGAGTCTTGCTTCAATAACAGGCAGGTCAAATCACTTGTTCCTTCTATTAATATAAAGCAGCAGAGTGAAATGTGTTCATTGGCTGGCAGGGCTGTGGTCATGCCAGGAAGTGATAAAATAACACATTTTGCTTTATATCCTCTTAAATATTTGCTTGGTGGCAGCTTGCTCAAGGGTTTGAGCTTGTTCTTAAGCTGTATGGGTTTTCCCAAAGAAAGTCTTTCAATATCTAGTAATATTAACTCTACATGGACATTTCTTTTTGTGAAGATGCAACAAATCAGACGCCATTCCTGGGGACCCAGCATTGATCTGTTTCCTTCTGCAGCAATTTGAAGTCCTTCTCTCTCCTCCTGACAATGTAACACCAAGTGCAGAGTTCATAAACTAGTTTATAAAGAGACTGGCTTCATCCCTTGCCCAAAATGACTTCTTCAATGTGAGAACACAGAGCTGTTATTACCTGGTCCACTAGCTTGGCTCTCAGCACCAACTATTCTGTCTCGTGACAGCTATTGCACTGTATTTTGGAGGGTTTTTTTTTTTTTAACGTTTAAAAGGAATGACAGGGACGGAATTGAGAGAGGCCTGTAGTTAGAGTGGCATTCTGCTATTTTGGGACAACACAGCTTCCAATACCTGCCCTGTATTGACTAACCATGTGCCCTCTTGTGAGTTCTACAATGTTTATGTGCCTTACTTTTCTTATCTAGAAAAGAACATGATAATGCTGCATGTTTGGGGGAAATAATTCTTTTATACACTCCATTTATGGAGAAACACCAAAGTAGAAGAAGATAGAAGTCAGGGAAAGGACTTAACCAGGAAACCAGGAGGTTGCAATGATCATGAAGGCTGGCACGGCCCCAGGGGAATTCAAGGGAGCTTGATCCACAGGAGGTTAGTAGCAGTAGTTAAATAAATTGGAGCTAATATTTAAACTCTGCATGAGTGCTGAGTCATAACTTTAGGATTGTATTATAAACTATAAAGGGCAGGACATTCAAGACCCACCATGCCAAGGACAGGCCTTGCTCCCTGTAAGTACTCAGTACAAGCTAAAGCAATGAATAGTAGCAAGGAGGTCAGGATGAAATCTACCTAGCAACTCAGGAAGGGTAGGAGGCCACCCATGCAAGAGTATATCTTAGCTGTCCTTTCCCTGAGACAGAATGGCCCTGAGAGGAAACTGGATGCTTAATTGTTCACTCATTTAACAAGCGTTTATTGAGCACCATCTATTGAGCCAGCCTCTAAGCTTGGTGAACAGATGTGAAAATGGGAAAAGGCTTGATCTATGTCTTCAAGGAGCTGTCAGTTCAGTAGTGACAGGAGGTTATGAAGGTCACTGCGGAACCCTACCCAGATCAAGGGAGGGGCTGGCAGGGAAGTGTCCTGAGAAGAAATGCCACCTGGGTTTAGTCCCTGAGTTAGCAAGATGCAGACAGGTGATTTAAACAGGGAGCATCATCCTGTCATCCACAAAGGCTCATGGTTACAAAAGAGCCTCATTGTTGAGGGATCAAGGAATTTTTCACAAGATAGTCATTGGCAAAAGTACAGAAAGTAAGGTGTTCCCTAAACCAAATAGATAACGCTGCAAGGGATGTAGCTGGGGCATGAATAGCATTACTTTCACCAACAATCTTAAACAAAATGCTTAGCTTGGGGATATGTCACATGGAGGAGGAGTTTGCACATCCAAATATCCAAAGCAATAATCAGCCCGTGACAGAGTGGAACTAGTGTCTTTGAGGTGACTTTTAAGGGTACAGTTTGTCTCCAGAGAATCTCTAGAAACATGGAAGGAGATACAAAAGAAAAGAAAGCCCTCAGCTCTCAGAAGGCATCAGCAGGTAGTTGGGCTCCATGGGGCTTATTTCTCCACTGGGATTGGGGCTGCATTCCTGGGCTCCCTCCCTAGTAGTCAGACAGCCATCTAGTTTCTCTGAGCGTCCTGTGTCATGCACTTTTATAACCTTCTGGTAGATTCTTCCTGGTGAAGGCTTCCATTGCTTCCTGCGCCCCTCCTGGACCACATCAGGAGCCTGCCCAGCCTTTACCTGCCCCACAATACCTTTCCCGTCACCTTCCTTCTTTCCTACCATCTTTGTTTTTACTATATATAGACCTTGTGTAATGCTTTCAGTGTTAAATTCTGTGCTCATCTCTTTTAGTCTCTGCATTTATGCACGTAGATGATGTTTCTCCACCCCGACTTAACTTCTCTAGGGAGAAGAATGTTTCAGGTTCTTCTATAAAAATGAAGCTTGTCTGGCACCTAACAATGCACACAGTAGGTGATAAATACCTGCTCACCCAACTAACTTTCAGCCTAGACCACAGTCTTATCCATTAGCTATTGCTTAGTGGGCATTTCTAGGAAGTTGCGGAAAAATAACGGCAGGGATGTAAAAGGTGTTTTCTTCACAATTTCTAGAAAATAGAGCCAAGTGCTGTGCTGGGAGGGCTTTTTTCTGAGCCTTCAGAGAAATGCATCACGTTCTTTATTATCCCCTCAAGGAGTCATAGAGCTTGCTATTTTCAAGCTGTGTTACATGGAAAATCGAAGCTTAAATCAAGTTTGCCTCTTGTTTTTGCTCAGTTCTAGTCTCTTGATTTTATTTTCTGAGCTGGAATTAGTAGGAGGAAGGGGACGTGCATAAACTAAGTGGAGACAATGGGCTGTTTACCAGGTAACTGATGCCCAAGGAGGGCTTGATTTCTTTTCAAACCCCTCTTTTCCTTCGCAATTTAAATGACTCTTCCCACAGCTTTTGGGCAAGCTACAGCAGGGGTGACTTCCTTAGACTTTAGTGCTAATTCCCAGGTCACTTGGAATTAATGTTCAAATGCCTTTCCTAACTTTCTCTAACAGTGAATCTTGACGTTACTGGTTTGGGTTGAGAGGATAGAGTTGTGGGTGATAATAAGAGACATTGTTAAATTGGGATGGTGGCTATAATTCAACAGGAATTTGATGTAGACTTAACACCATGGTTCACATATATGTATGCAGATGTAGACCTAGATATAGATACAGATGTAGATATTAAGGCAGGAGCTCAGTCCCACAGAAGCCTTCTCCACAGTGGCAATTGCCTGAGAGGACTAGGACTGTGCAGAAAGGTGGGGACAGAGTAGAAAAAGAGAGATGCCCTCTCCTGGCCATCTCCCAGGTCAGCTTCAGAATCAACCGATTGACCAAGCTTTGTGATTTATTAGTTGGAAATGGCAACACTCAAGTGCTTAGCATTGATGGATATTTTTCTCATTATATTTCAAACTTAGAAAATGGTCCTTTCTGAATGAGGAATCTGGGGGCATTTTAGTCATTAGTCATGTGAAACTTTCTTTCTCTCCTGGTGTTACAGAGAGAAAAAAAATGACAAGAGCTAAAATGCATTTCTTGCTCTGAATTGTTTATATATAGAACAAAATGAAATGCTTAAGTTCAGTAACCTTATTAGCCTGGTGGTTTGCTTCTTTTTCTATTTTCTATTTCTGTTTAAGTAGCCTCATTGTATTCAAATCTTTAATTAAATGAAAACTAAGAATAATTGAGTGCACGCTGTGCTGGGTGTATATGTGTACATATTAACTGGGTCCCCGTGGCACTTATAATAAAATCTAATCCCCTATCATGGTTCAAGGAAGGTGCTCAATTAATGTTTGATTATTGAACTGAATGGGATAAAGCAATAAAAGCTCAAGTCCACATGAATGAAGGCAGATTTTGAGGAATTTCAAAGGGTTGATTTATCTTTAGATATGTCAGTGTCAGATAGATACCCTTAGTATTCATTCTGCTAAGTGGCCTGGCTTCTGATGTTACTCTCAGAAGCCTTGTGCATACAGGTAGGTGATCTGCAGAGAGCCATTGCCCTCCTGTTCTGATGGCGCATATCGGATTGTAGATCTACCAGGAATTTCCAGTTGACCTGCACAGTTTCCAATTGCACTCCCAGATACTTGGCTGCACATGTAAATGAGCTCAAGTTTGAGGTTCTCTGGGCTAATTTAGATTGCTTTATCAAGGTCCCTTATGGCTTCTATTATAATATTGACAGTATCAGAGGTAGTGGTAGTAGTCACGGTAACTTTGATAGTTTGTAGAAGTGGTAGATGCAGCAACAGTGTCTACAGGAGCCTATACGAGCTTTCTCCTGCATGATCTCATTTAGTCTTCTGGAAACCACAGGAGTCATTTTCTCACTTCAGATAAGGAAATTGAGGCACAGAGAGTTTAAGGAACATATCTAAGTCTACTCAGGAGAAAGTTTAACTAGCGGTATAGTATAACTTGATGCTGGAATTTTGGCCTCTTATGTTAGTACTTTCTTTATTCTGGGACAATATAGGAAGGTGGCAAATGACAAACTTCAGGGAGCATGTCTATTTACCAGGAGCTGGTGGGCAAATGCAGTGTTTTTTTGAAGAGATATATATCTTTGGGTTGGATTACATCTTGTCTAAGGGACAGACTTCTCCCTGGAAAAGAGATTTGGGATCATCAATATCTCAAAGAATATATTTTTAAAAATGCCTTTAAAGCACACACACATATACACAAACACACCCCCCATCATCTCTTGAAGGCACAAGAAAGAGCAAAAAGAAATTTAAGCGTCAAAACTTATTTTAACAATTTTTCATAGACATATTTCTAAAATGAGGTGAACCTTATCCTGCCTTCTGAAACAGATTATTATTTGATATTAGTCCTCACTTTTGTCAGGGCAAGAATCATGTCTATGTTGTTCATGTTATGTCCTTAGTACCTAGTTCTGTATCTAGAACAGAGTAAGTGTTCCATAAACATTTGTTGAATGAATCAATGAATAAACCCCAAATCACATCTAAATAGAACATAACAAGGTTTAAAGCAGTTAATGTGTTTGGTGGTGATCATATTTCAAGTCAGTGGAGAGCTTTGAGTGTTTGTGGTTCATCTCACAAAAAGTGAAGACTTTACCTTTTTTTTTTTTTTTTAATTTGCTCTGCCCTGGATCTTTGTGGAAGCACTTGTTTATCCACAAATCCACAGTTGCTAAACTCAGCTAAAACCAAGTCAAGATCCATCTCAACTTCACTTGATTTGTGTCGGCCACTACACCTTGAGTTATTTTTCTAAGTAAAAAGAAACCATTTGCTTGGTGACAATCCACTAATTTAAATATACCTTCAGGTATGGATTTTCCATAAACTCAGTAACCAGCCCAGCCTATCTGTTTGGCTTTTAATTTTGAAATTTATTAGCTCTTTCTAGCCATTTGCAGATATAAGCTCATTCTTAATTGTTTCATTTTCATTCTTACCCCAAACATAGTAAATTTTAATGGCTGTACTTTCAACACTAAGAGGGAATGTAGTAGCTGTACAAAAGGTGTTCAAAACACATTAAATTAGCAACAATATAATAACGTTTCCAAGCTGTTCATGAGAACTTATATTGACTTTCATAAAGTAATTGTGCTGAGACATTTATTGAAGGGACCCTCCAGATGGATGCATTCTCCCCACCTCAGGTTACTGTCATAATGTTTTCTTCGTCCGTCTCTGAGTCTTCAGGATTGTGAAAATTCTATTTTTCCACTTTAATTACAGAACTGGTTGAGAATGTATTCTGTTGTTTGGCAGTATTTCCAACGCAGTCTATTTGTTTATGGCTCTTTGAGAAAGCCATTTTAATAAGGTCATATTTGCAATTTAAATGAACTTTAATATTTCTTGCAAAGTCTGGGGCTGCTTATTTATGCAAAGGGTGAACACGGTGGAAATTTATGGTTTAAAAATACGTTCTCCTATTTTCTTTTCCAAATGGTGCATCTCAGGTGATAAACGCTCTTAACTGTATTTATAATTTTTTTCTCTCCAGAAAAGGGCAGAAAATCCAAATCAGGGAAATAAATCATGACTCTAAATGGGGTTGTTAATACTGTATTTTTCTGCCTCTCCCCTTAAAATCTCTACCCCAAACTCCTATCATACTCACGAATAGATATTGCTCAGTCACTATCGAATGAGGTGAACCCTTTGTTCTGCTTCTCTCATTATAAAACACAAACAAGCAAAAACAAAACAAAAACTATTCCCCGAACTTTAACGAATGACCATTTATTGAATTTATTTAATCACACTTGATGGAAAGGACGTTAGGCCTCACACTCACTCCTCCGTCCCCACCACCCCCATATCCACTTCTGACTTCTGACATTCTGCTGAACTGGCTCTAGATGATGTTGAGTCTTTGGAATTTGTCAAGATCCCTTTTGGTGGACTTGTACAGAATGATTTTTTAAATTAGATCAATGTATGCTTGAAAGGAATAATTTCTTCTAATTGTTTTTATTGATCAAGATTAGAACTCATTTTGATTTTTCAGTCTAGGAACTTAAATTTTTCTTCAATCCTAGGAAATTCAGTGTTGCCTTTCTGCTGTTTTTATTTTCTCCTTCTGTAAATACTATTAGATACATATTAGACGGTTTCATTCAATTTACTACATATTTGAACCTCTTGTTTAGACTGTCCATATCTTTAAATGCCTGTACACGTTTCTGGATGGTTTCCTTAGCAATGCCTTCTAGTTCATTAATCTGTTGTTGGATTTGTCCGTTGAGTCTTTTATTTCATTGCCTGTTTTTCATTTCTGCAGTCTCACTGGATTCCATTAACAATTTAGTTTTTAAAAAGTTTAATGTCCTAATCTAACGTTAGTGTTTTTATTTTTTCTTTTGCTCTTTTTAATGATTTTAAGTATACCAAATTTTAGTTATTTAGGTATTGTAGGCATTTCTAGTTCTTGGAATGCCAATTCTATTTGTTGCAACTGCTGATTCTCCTTATGATGGTGTATGTTTTCTTGTGATTTTTGAAGTTTGATGTTGAGCTTATCTTCAATAAGGGTTGTTTCTTTGCAGGAGTCCAATGTATTTTGGTTGTGTGAATATCTCCTCCAGAATGGGTTTACATTTTTTTCTATGAGACCCAAAAGTTTTACTGTTCATGACCAGTTTTGGCATTAATTTCTCAGCTTGATATTTCTGAACCACGTACCTAAAGTTAATTTGGATACAAGCTGGTTGGACTGAATTATAATAAAAGCCATTTCCCCTCACCCAGAGCTAGTGTGATGGTGACAAGAAGACAAAAATCCAAACCTTTTTGCATAGTGACCAAGACACTCTCTCTCTGGCCACTGTGCCCTCTGTTGTCACAGCCTTTGTCTCTCCTCCACATGGGCCCTTCCCTACTTCCATATCAAACTTCTAGGACACTGCTTCGTCACATCAATGGGCCTGTCTACATGCTTCTAGTGAAGGATCTCCATTTTCCCTCTTGCTTGCCTAGATGGTGCCTTCACATTCTTTACAGTGCAGATTGGCTTTCATTTCTCCTGGGAACCTTCAGTTGACTCTCTAGTTTGACCTGGAGGCCTTGCCTGGGTGTTGTTTCAGCATCCTACACGTATTTCTCTCACAGGCCATACTATAGTGTAGTCCAATAATTTTCTTATCTGTGTCTGTCTTCCCACCTCCCTTACATCAGACTACAGGAGGGAAGTGCTTAAAAATAGGGACCAGGTCGGATTCATTTCTGCATCCTATTGTTGATTTGTGACAGTTTCTTTTCAATGTCTCCTTATAAAGGATTAAAGGAATCTTGAGTCTTGTTTCACAGATTATTGCTGTTCAATTTGTATTTTAGAAAAATTACCCTGGAACCAGTTCACCATTATAGGAGGGCAGTCCATAGAAAGGGTAACAAATTGTTGGAAAATGAGAATAACTCAGGAAACTAACGTTGACACACTCAGATTGGGATGGAGAGAGAGCATGGGTTCTACAGATGTTTGAATAGTAGCGTAAGTAGTATTTGGGGTTAAGAGAGAAGCAGGATTCAGTTTTTACATGTTTATAGCATGAATGCTGTAGTGTGCAGTGATACTGTTAATTAAGACAGGAAATCAAGCAGAGAACAGGGTCAGGCAGGGGTGGATTTTGAAAGGAGAAGAAAATGACCTTGGCTCTGAACATATTGCTTTTGAAGTGTTTACTGCTGGATGTAGTTAGGAGGAACTGGAAAATGTCGGTCGGAGGTCACAGGAGAGGTTGAAGCCAGACACTAGTTATTGTCACGTAAGTGGTGGTTGAAGCCATGGAGATAGAAGAGCTTCTTCAAAGGGGCCATGAAGTGTAAAAAGAGAAGGGGCAAGGGTCGAGTTCTGGAGTAGACTGAGGTATAAAACAGGCAGAGGGACAAGAAATGAGGATGGAGACAGAGAAGGGTATTCAAGGACACAGGAAGAAAGCTAGGGCTGAGTGTCCTGCTAGAAGCCAAGGGAGAAGAGAATGTCAATAAGAGACACGGTTCAACCGGGTTAAATGCTACATGTGCTGATCTTAGCTCTCACTGGTCGACTCTAAGTAAGGTTGAAGGCAGAATTTATATGATCTGTCTTTGTATTGGCTCCCCTGTGGCACTTTTCACATAGTAAAATGCTATAAAATTATGCATTCATGAATGAATTCATAAAGGGCATAAAGAGCAAAGTTTTACACAGGACTTGGAAACATTGTTCACCAGGTCAGTTCTAAAGACAGAGAATGTGTTATTACATTATACCTCCTTGAAGATATTTATGCCTGTTGAATTAAATTCAGACTCCACCTGATGTTCAAGGCCTTCTGGCTTCTAGCCACACTTACTTCCCTGTGATGTCCCTCACTGACACTCATTCAGGTTTAGTCCATCATGTCTGCCTGCTCACTGTTCTCTGAGTGGATCAGTGTCAGCACGGGCCAACACCCCTCTGTCTGCAAAGCCATCCTCCCCATCTCAGCTTGCTGACTCTACCTTTAAATTTGACCTCCCTCACGAAGCCTCTCTAGATTTCCCCAAACCGGTTGGGATCTCTCCATCCTCTGAACTCTCATAACCTCACGTCTGCAGTACCCATCATGCCATATTGGGTAGCACGTGTTTTTTCCATGTATGTATGTGTCTTTGGACCCTTCCCACCTTCACTCTCACTTCTGGAGGATAAGCACCAAACCATCTTCATCTTTAGGGGTACCAAAGTGTCCAGTACCATGACTTGCATATGCATGTTTGTATACACAAACAAATGGAGAAATGTGAGGGTGAAGTTCTTTTATCTCATGATGGGGTCTGGGATCAAAAAAGTTCATGTGTGGAGTGTGCCAGGTAGCCCTAGAGAGTGTCCAGCAGCTCAAGCTCCATGAAATAGCCACAGACATCACCATGGGGACAACCACATTGAGGACAGAGGCTTGTGCCCTGCAAGAGTGAGGCTTGAAGATTGGATTTCAAGTGAAAGTCATGTACTTCAGGTACCAGGATGAGGGAGGCTCAGTTGAGACTTTCTGTGGGTCTGCCCTGGCAGAAGTTCAGCCACTGTGAACACGGTTGCAATGCACCATAGGTAGCCAGAGACAGAGAACAAGTATATACTGACACACACATGCAGATAAAAATGTGTATGATTTTTTACAAACCCTTTTGACTTCTCTCAGAGCCTCCCAGTGATAGGTTGAGGCCTCACAGCTTTGACTTGCGGGTGAGAGGGAAGCCAGTGTGATGGTTAATTTTGTGTCAACTTGACTGGGTCACAGAATGCCCAGATTAAAGATTACTTCTGGGTGTTCTGTGAGGTTATTTCTAGATAGGGTTCGCATTTGAATCAGTGGACTCAATAAAGTACATTTCTCTCCCCAGTGTGGGTGAGTGTTATCCAATCCACTGAGGGTCTGAATGGAACAAAAAGCAGAGAAAGCCCCTTCTTCCCTGCCTTGTTGAGCTGGTACACTGGTGTCCTCCTGCTCTTGGACTGGGATTTATCATGGTTCTCAGGCCTTTAGTACCATTGACTTTCCTAGGCCTCTAGATTGCAAATGGCATATTGTTAGACTTTCAGCCTCCATAATTATATGAGCCAGTTTCTCACAACATATCTGTCATCTATCTATCTATCTATCCATCTCCCGTTGGTTATACTTCTTTGGAGAACCTTGACTAAATACCATCTTTATTCAGAAAAGCATTTAGGGCAGCTCTTACCAAATACCTGCTGCAGCCTAGTCTCAGCAGGTGTGAATATTGGAAACCCTGCATCTGGGCCCAGCAGGATGAGTCGACAGCCATGTGTTCATGTAAGTACCTGGGAGAAGGAACCTGGATAGTTTGGCTGTTTAATTGGAAATTGCTGAAGCCCTACCAAAGCCCACTTGAGTTTTGGAGTAATTCATGGTAAACTGTTCCTTCTCACAAGAGTGTCCACCCAATGGCCCCTCATTTTTCTCTTTCTTCATTTGTAAGCTTCTCTATGCTTATTTTCTCCTCTGTTGTTTTGAGATGAAAGGGAGTTTTGATAGAAATTGTTAGTGTTTATACTTAGATCTTATTATCTGTCAAACTCCTTGTCAGTGACAGTGAAGGTGGGGTCAGAGACAGGGATACATGAGCAAGAAGTACCACAAAGCATGGTGCTATATAGGGTCAGCTTCTGGATACGTTGTGCTTTGTAAACAGATTTATAGTCATAATTATTTATTTTGAATCCATTTTTTTAGTTGAATTATTGAATTATTTGAATTATTTATTTTGAATCCCTAAAGCATACAATATTTGGGATGCAGTAGCTAGAAGTGAGTACGTGGCTTGGGATATTTCATGGTGTAGATTTTTTACACCCAGGGCTGAGTGAATGAAACAACTCTAGCGTAGAGGTGTAGGTGGGCCCAAAGGAGCCCCTGAAACTATGATGTTTTGTCCATAAGCAGCAGCACTTGATCAGTGCCCCAGCAGGTAACATCTATGCCAGCTTACCAGGGTGATAGCTCAGAGCTTGTGGAGGCACCTGGCTACTTCATAAAAGCTGCCAGGCCAGGAAAAAAGGAATTGCTTTTTAAATGACTTGATGTATTGTAACGATCATAGAAGGTCAGTCCAGCAACAAATGTGTTCACCTGTCTTTTCAAAAGAGGAATGATCCCCCAGATTACCTCTAGGAAGTTGAAGTGTATGGAGGAAAATAGCCCAGAACGTCTAAGAAGTAATGGAATCATGAGTGAATAAGCAGCTTGGTGTTGCCACAAATAAATCACCCAGGAGCAACCTGAAAGCTGCTTAAAATTCACAGTGGAGGAGAACAAAGTCCCTGCAATACATCTTGATTTTGGTAATGTATTTGCTACCACGTCACAAAATTTTACTTATGAAATTAATTGACACTGGCTTGGATGTGAACACTGTCATAGGGATTGATAATTTTCAGGGGGTCTGTAAACAAGGCATGGTGATGAATAGTGTGACATCCGGCCAGGGGTAGTTGATTAGTAGGGGTGCCAAGGAGATTGGTGCTAAGCCTGATCATATGCAACAATGTTATTAATGGTTTCTGAGAGAAAGTAAAGAGAATGTTAATGAAATTTGCAAATTATACAAACGGGGGTGGTGCTGGAATAAATCCAATAAGAATGATGGATAGAATTTATTCCAAGAGATATAGACAGGTTCAATATATGGGTAATAAACAGCAAAATGAGATTCATTTTCCAAAAATGCAAACTAGGATAGAACAGGGGACAAAATAAAAGAATAAAAATGATTCCTATAAGGGCACTAAGAACTCACATAATTTGCAAGATGCTTCAGAGGCACCAACGCATGTCTCTACCTTTGTAGTCTGAGTCATCCTTTTCTCTGTTGCCACCATCTTGCATCTTTCTCTGTAACCTCCTTGGATGGTCTATGTTCTTTCTCAACTCTGTACTTTTGCAAATACAGTTCCTTTAGACCAAAAGCCTTTTCTTTTTATTTCTATTTGTAAAATCTGATACATTTGTCAATACTTGACACATTGTTTTTCTTTGTGATATGGTTCTCTCCTCCCCTAAAAAGTCACCTTTTCCACTGTGTGGCCACCTTACTTAGTAAATGCTTTCACTGGGACTCTTGTTTTATTGAATTCTAACCCTGGAGAATGAGTGAGGGAGATGGCTGAGAACATGGTCTTCAGGGTCAAATAGAGTCAGGAACACAGGCTAAGTCACACATTAGCCATTTATGGGTCATATGACCTTCGATGAGTTCCTTAGACCAAGCCAAGCCTCAGTTGTCCTGACTATAACATGGGCACTGTTGCAAGGAGTCAGTAACAAACATACTCTTTATAAAAAGCTTGGCCAGTTCATGAATGAGTTTTCACTGTTAATTATTGTCCTTATAGTAGCATTTGCTTGAGTCTTTTTGTTTTTTTAATCCATGAACTTTTCAAGGGCAGGAAATCTGTTGTTTGTCTTTCTACTCCTCCTGGTGCCTAGCACAATGTCCGATGTGTAGTGGGTCTTTCAGGGGGCCAATGGGTAGCACATCAACATGGGTTCTTTCTGAAGCTATTAGAACCATTTCTTTCGCTGTATGTATTTTGGGCTCAGTGGGGAAATGGAGGAGCTAGACAATTACATGTCTTCTCAATTTCTTTCATAGGTGTTTCAGAGGACATGAGTTATGCATTGTTTCAAACATCTGATAGAGGGTTTTTGTATCTCTCTTGAACCCTGGTGAGCTCACGTCTGAAGCAGTATGGTGACGCCTGAGCCAGGTATAGCCAGGTGGGTTGGGGGCTGGAGACGGGGGAAGCCATCTGAGTGGTCAAAGGGCCAGCCTGTCTGATTTATAAAGAGAAGTTCTGGGGAGTATAAAGGCATTTATACAAATACCTGCAATTATCCAACAGATGGAGACCTGAGGAGGAAGCAGGATCTTGGTACTTTATAATACTTGAAACTGACAATTTCTACAACAAAGAAAATAAAAAACATGATCCCAATATTTATTCTGACTGATGTGGGTAAAATCCCTCTGGCTCTGGAATAGTCATTGTGGGTGAGGTGCAGGGCTCTTACATGCACAAACTTGCTGAAAACAGAGCAGTGAAGCACCAGGAAGGTTGCAACCAGGCATTTTCTGAGACAGTAGTGTGTGTTGTCTGAAACTCCAGAAACCACCCCAGCTCGCCCATCTTTGTTCATTAACCCCAGTCAAGAAACTACTAGTAGTAAGTTTTTGCTGACAAACATCTCAGCTAATGCCATGTGACAAACACGGGCCTGCAGGTCAGCCACAGTCTGGCTGGTCTAGACTGAATATGGCAGGGCCAGGCTGGACTCCAGTGGGTTCAGACAGACTCTTGGATTCTTGGGATGTGCTCCCCTCATGGGAGATCACAGGACCGTAAGAGATCAAGTCAAACCATGCCACCCATTTAAAGCCTCTGTTTACATCACATCTGTGAATAGTCCACTGGCAAGTCATGTGGCCAAGCTCAACATCAAAGGGGCAGGGAAGTACACTCAGCCTACATTGTACTCCCTACATTATTGGGAGATAATGTAACAGTCATATATCAAAGAACATGGATGTGTAATTCTATAATAGGAGGGCGTGGAGAATCGGGAACAATAATCCAACATCTACAGTCACCATCTCGCTTCTCACCTGTTGCACACGCTCAGTCAACTAGAGATAAAGTGTCCTGTCCAAGTCTCATCCTCAAGCAGCCACTCCCACCACCTCCATCCAACCTCTGGATGTGACCACCTTCTCCGAGCCTTTCTTCAATTACTGCTTCCTCCAGCTACTATAGCAGTGGTCTCCACTCATGGCTTGTCTGTGTCACCTTGGGAGGTACCTGGAACCCAAGGACCCCCTGACACTGCCTACATCACCTCTATCATGGGCGGCTCTGGGTTCAGAAAGTAGGGCTGGAAAGCAGCTATCATTTATAATGGCTAGCTCTAGTGAACCACCACTTTCCTAGTTGTCATAGAGCAGTGGTCCCCAACCTTTTTGGCACCAGGTACCCTTTTCATGGAAGACAATTTTTCCACAGACTTGGAAGGAGGAGGACGGTTTTGGGATGATTCAAGTGCATTACATTTATTGTGCACTTTATTTCTATTATTATGACATTGTAACATATAATGGAATAATTACACAACTCACCATAGGTTAGGGACCCCCTGCCACAGAGGGAAGATGATACACATGAATCAGAGTTCCCTGAACAGTTTTTCAGTATAATCAGACCATGCTTATGATACCCCTCCTTCTTCCAAAATGGTGCATCCAGGCTGATTTCAAGGAAAGGTGATTTTTAAGCTTTGTCTTGGTGTCAGCACTAGACATAGATTGGACAAGAAGAATTAGTATGTCAGATGGATGGAATGGTATTTGGAAAACATAGAAGTTTCAGGAGTTTTCTTAGGATTTTTGCTAATGTTAAGTATATATGTTCAGCCTCTACTAGTTGGGGGGCAGTCAAAACACAGGGGTCAGCACTTGGTTGGTGGGAAAGAAAATTTCTTTGTTCTGATGTAGGACCCAGGTAGACCAATGGCCCCTGAGAACCTCTCCAAACTCATTATATTCCTCTTCCTCCCTCATCCACTGTGGTCCTGCCCCACTGACCTCCTTTTTCACCCTTGCCACACCAAGCTCTTCCTTGCCTCAGGACCTTTGCACGTGCAGTCACCTGTCTCAGATACCCTTCCCTGACTTTCCTTGGTTGGTTCTGTCCCAATTTTTTGTCTTCCACTTACAGGTCCCTTTCTTAGAGAAGCTTTTCTTGATTACCTGTGTTAAATATTTTCTGAATGGCCCTCAAATCCACTTTCTACCCCGTTCTGTGTTTGGGAAGGGGTATCAGGGTTCCATGTCCCCTAGCTTTCTCTCGGGGCCAGAAGATCAGAGGGTGGAGAGAGGTCAGGGTATTTATTCCTGGGGCTCCCCCTCTGAGGAGTTGCGTGGGTGGGCTGTGTACCTGTCCAGAACGCTCCTGTCAGGACAGCGCTTCCTACAACCACGGCTTGCTCCTCTCATCCTTTTAGGTTGGCAAAGGCTCTCAGCTATTGCTGGCTTTTCTCCCACCTGAAGTTTCCAGGGGAACTTCACTCTTCTCTGTTGGTTCCCCTTCACCCTTTCCATGCTTTTTTACTGAATAGTTTCTCTCTAAACATTCCTCAGTTAGGCCGTTTGAATTTGCCATCTACTTCCTGCCAGGGCCCCGATTAACACAGTACCCTATGTGAATACATCCCCGCATTCTTCTCCTTCACTTAATCTTATGTTTTTCTTCACGAACTTATGGTTGTATAATTGTGAACTCTGTTTACTTGTTTCATGCATGTATACTTTGCCTATTGTGAATTACATGAAGATAGGGACAAGGCTTGTTTTATTTACTACTATATTGTCTTTGTGTGGTACTTTGTGTCTGGCTCAAAAGATATTTATAAAAACAATTGGATTGACAACAAGATACTATTCAGGTTCCCAGAGGAGAAATATCTTTAGCTGAGCACTTGCTATTTGCCAGGTACTCTGTCCATGCGTTGTCCCATTTATAATACCCTATAGGTAGATGTGATTAATGTCTCTGTTATATAAATGAAGAGAATGAAACTTTGGGAGGTTACACAGCTTTCCAGAAGACACACAGCTAGTGGGTGGTGGCTCCAGGATTCAAACCCCATTCTGTCTGACTCCAGTGGCCATGCTTTTAATCACTGCACTGACCTAACTGGTTGGGCATTGAAAAGTAATACCTGGCCTAGTTGCCATTCCCAAGTTCCCTTTGGCTGCAATGGATAATGTAACTAATAGCTAGTTCGAGACTCTTGATTCCCCCGGGACTACCAGGTGGGCTGATTAATCAGATTTAGACTGTGCAGCTGATAGAATATTCCCATAACTTATTTTCCTCTCATTAATGAATAATCAAGCTTACCTTAAGACTGAGGCAGGGTAGTTCTCACCTTGTGCATTCTGCCTCTTTGTTGTCTGTGTGTGTACCAAGGATATATTTAATGGTTTGCTCTTATGTATGTATAAGGTGTGAAAAGAGGTTAATTCCATACCAGGCAGAACACCTGTCAAGAAATTAAGGCCTTAGTTTTACAAATCCCAAGCCTCCCTTTGATTATTGCTGTAACTCACGCAGACAGAAGATAATCTCTAAATTATACAGGACTTCATGATTAAAATATTTTGCCCCTGTTTAATAGTTCAGGAAGAAAAGAAGATGTGGCTTTGGAGGCTTGGTGTCAAATTAAGCGATAACAGAGCCGCAGAGGAACATAATAAATATGCATAAAGGGACTAAAAAAAGCATTTCTAATAGGTCTATACCATAGGAATTTGCTATGTGTGAAATTGAAAGACTTCCTAGGGAAAATCCTTGGCCCATTTGCTTTTAAACTCACTTTTTATGCTCTTTTGTTAAAAAAAAATGTTTTAAGCTCCATTATCCTCTTGCAAAGGAATCCAGTCAAAGGAATATTCTGGGAGCTCTGAAGCTACCAAAATGCTGGCCTGGAGAAAACCTTTGCTGAGGGCAGTTACTTCTGAACCCCCTACCAGCCTGGGGGTAGGAGTGGGAAGCGTCCTTGTTCTGATTTTTTTTTCCCCAAAGACCTAGGCTGTAGCTACCCTGAGGCATAAGTGATCAATGAAAAGAGCTCAGAAATATTTATTAAGACTGTCTGGGCTCTGATTAGCAGATGATAAAATGAAAGAAACAGGCCTGAGGGAGCTTATGATTCAACTGGGGAGATGGATACTCATCTGTTGTAATGGCTGGTACTACAGATTGATTCAAGAAGTCCTATCTGGGGAGTTCTAAAAAAGAGAGAGAGTAAACTTGAGGGTGACTTTTCAGGCACATGGGGCTTATATCTAGTTGTAATCTGATGATCCAGAGTGTCAGAAAGGAAGGCAAGGGCTCTTCAAGTGGAAGAATATCACTAGTGACAGTTTGGACTGTAGTGGGTAAAGGCTCTCACTGGAGTGAAGCCAGCAGAGAGGCTAGAAAGTGTCTTCAGAGTAGATTTAAATTCTGATGCCACCTTTGCCACTTAGAAAACTCATGTCCTTGGTTTTTTCCTCCAACTTTCAACTTTTATTTTCCCAAAATATTAAAAAGAAGGAATGGTTGGAAGAAACAATGGAGAATGAAGACAAGCCTTTCACTTTTCAGCACATTCTATCTATTCTAAGAAAGCTTACAAATTTGCATGTGGGTTGACCTCTTTTTCCAAGATTTGTAATAATAGTGAAATTACTTTCTTGGAGAGACAAAGCTTCCGGTCATTTTCTGCATATTATATAGGGATTAATATTTTGTTAAGTTTGTACCATTTTGGTAGCTTTCAAAGCTTCAGAAGTATTATGTATTTATTTAATGTTTTCTCTATCTTAATCCAAATGTTAAAGTTTTAGAAAAGTGCCTTAGACTACTTAGATACCTCCAACAAGGTTTTTAAGGGTTATATGAGTTTTGTTGGTGTCTGAGAACTTGGGTTATGTAAAGAACAACTCAGTAAACAGACTTGACTATTAAGATAAATATGTCTTCATTTCATTTGAGATCTTTCTTGAAGCAGGTGGATTTTTGGCTCTTGCGAATCAGATCACATTTATATAGCAACAAAGAAAACAAATGAGCTAATATAACCCCTATATTTTTCATCTCACAGACCATGAGCTGAATTTTTTACAGCTAATGTGTTGCTGAAGTTTGCCTATTTTCTTTTTTTCTAGAGGCAAGGGAGTGAGAAAATAATGATTTATTGAGCACCTTCTATTCTCTGTGCAGGGGGATTTCCAAGTGTTTTCTCATTTATTTCTCAGTATGACAATCAAGATAGATGCCACTTTCATCATCTACAAAATGGGACAATAATAATGCCTATGTCTCCAAGATGCTGTTAGGATATAACATGATAATGTGTGTATAGTACTTAATATCTTCCTCATAGCTGTCTTCCTCATAGCTCATTATCATTATTATGATCATTTAAATTTTATTTACGTCACCAAAATTATCCAATTGGTAGAAGATAGGATTAGAACATTCTTATAAAAAGGCCCCAAATGACTCACGTCTGTAAATAAAATGGGGATATTTGTTGACCTATTTATTACCACTTCTATGTGAGAAATAAACTTATATTCAAAGTCTCCTTAAAAATTTAGTTGGATTTATATAAACCCAAATTTAGTTGGTGCATACCTAGTGCCTGAATCTTGGTTTCTAATACGGTCCTCCAATGAAAAGAACCAGGTTCCTTGGATAAAGGGCTTATTCTAGGATTGGGAGGGAAATATCAGGATGAGCATGGATAATTCTATAGTGGCAGAAGTAAGTCAGTGCTTGAAAAACAAAGCAAAATTAAAAACCAAACCACAATGTTGAGGGGGTGTCAAAGGAACACAGTAGTCAACTGCAAGAACTCCTAGTAGTCAGGGCTGGAAAAATATGAACAACAAAAGAACAAAAGTAACATTGGATGATAAGTCAAAGTTCAAAATAAATATCCACGAGCCCATACTGACATAAATAAATGATTGAATAATTAAATAAATGGGGGGAAGGGGAACCAGAGAAGAATTGCCCATAGGGAAGAATTCAAAATAATTCATATAGATTCTCTGTCCTCAAGGATGTGGAACATAACTTCCCATTCCTGATGTGTCAGCTGTGCACAGTGACTGCCTTCCAAAGAGAACAGTATGGAAATGGGGGAAAAGGAGGAATTTTACAGCGTAAAGACTTGACAAACTTAACTTCAGCCAGGTGACGAAGGTCAACATCAGTAGTGATAAGTCATGCTCATAGCAAGGATGTGATAAAAAATGACACTTTGCCTTTGTGATATTCCTCCCAAAGCCCTGTAACTCAAGTCTAATTAAAAAAAAAAAAAATCAAACACATTCCAGTTGAGAGACATTCTACAAAATACCCAACCAGGGTTCCTCAAAACTGTTAAGGTTATAAAAACAAGGGAAATCTGAGACCCTGTCACAGCCAAGAGTAGCCTAAGGACACATGATCTGGTGTTGTATCCTGGATGGGGATCCTGGGATGGAAACAGTATACTAGGTAAAAGCTAAGGGAATCTGCATAAAGAATGAGCCTTATTTAGTAGTAATTTATCAATATTTTTTCGTTTGCTGTAACAAATGCACATGCTAATGTGACATTACAGAGGAGACTGGGTATGGAGTGCATGGGAGCTTTCTATCACCTTTGTAAGTTTTCCTTACGTCTAAAACTGTCTTAAAAATATTAATTATTCATACATAAACTTGCTTCAATTCAAGTGTCTCTACATGCATCCTGTTTTAGATATCAAGAAGATATCACGGGTTTTTTTGAAGTTATACTTTGAGGGTGGAGAAGCCTAGAGAGAAACGGGGCAAAGAAGCACTAGTGATTATTTCTCCTTTCGGGTCATGGTTTGTAAATAGAGTATCATATGTATTTAAAGCTAAATAACTTGCGAAAGAGAAGCTATTTTCCTCACCTTGTTGGTGGGGGCTATGCTGAGAACAAGGGGCTTTGGGAGGCCTGGGTTCGAGGCCCTGCTTGTTCTAATATCAATCCGGTTATTACAACAGAACCAATGAGATCGTGGCTGTGCAAGTGACGCGTAAGTGACAGCTTGCTCAACACAATCATAGACTCCTTTATTCAGGATGGGAGTTGTGGGAATTCCAAACAGAAAGGAGCTGGCGCCAGATGGTTATAGCGCGTGGCTCCCCGAGTGAGACCCCTGGACTTCGTGTTGTGGATAAATGGGATTCATGGGCAAGCTTTTTGAGCAGGTCGGCATCAGCATCAAGCAAAGCTTCGGTACAAGTTTGTTAGGGAATGGGAAGAGGGCAATGGCACAAAGACATGGCGCCCATCTGCTGAGGAAACGGAGCTCTAGGTCAGCGTGCTAACCTTGGCGAGAGAAAGGGAGGATACCTGTGTGGGAGGCCTCACTAAAGAAAAGTTGTAAGGGATTGCATGGGGGCCTTGGTGAAAGAAGAGGGAAAATTGTAGATAACTTTAAGGAGGGTAAAAGGAAAAATATTAATAACATTTAGAAGAAATAGCAATCCAGAGAGGAAGGTGCATGGTGGGAGAGGCATGTGGAAATTGAAGTGCTGTGGGGACAATCAGGTAGGGACATACTATGGGCACGTGGCACTGGGGATGGAACTGGGGAGGGAAACGGGAAATGTGGCTGGGGGTGAGAATTCAGAGAGACGCAGATGCACAGACCTGATGACTCGGGTTGTGTGAAAAGGAAGCACGCTCAGGGGAGAGAGAGAGAGAAGAAAAAGTTAAGGCAGCACATGGTGAGGGACGCTTGCGCTGGGAAGACAGAGGAGGTGGAGGTGCACGAAACACTTTGTTTTAGGGCTCCAAAACTGTCCGTGTGTCTGAAACCAAGCCCGGTCACCACATATCTCTTGCTGCTGTCTTGCTGCAACTGTTAAGCGACATCCTGCCGGTGAAATGCTGGACGGTGTAGCCATCGAGGGGGTCTGGCCTGCCGAGAGCCTCCAGTTCCCATCAGGAAGGTCAGTCTTTCGCTTGAGAGCCATATTTCTGCAAGGGTCCATTAAAGGGTGACAAATCACAGGGCCACCACATATTTCATCATCGAAATAAGGATGCTTTTGAGAGTGACATGAGGCCCTATTAATAATTACAAAGGGGGACCACGAGTAAGCAAGAGCTGTTCCACGCAAACCTGGATGCACTGGTGACCTACATACACATCGGGACATTCTCAGGGCCAAAAGAAAGTTTAGTCTGAACCATCCCATTTCTTTCAGGATCTTTTAGATGAGCTAATGGACTGTTTGACCACCCTTTCTCTTTTGCTCAGAGGTTCTGTGTACCTCGATCCCTGCCTATATTTGCCTGTCCATTGTTTTTGATGGTCGTTCATTTACCTGGGCACGTCAGTATTGGAATATACTTGTGTTGAATCTGAAAACAAACTGGACATCTCTAACAACTGATTTTCCTATTTCCTAAAGAAGTCTCAAAGTGCAGGTGCCTGGAGGACGAAGAAAGCAGTTAGACATGAGGGGAGGGAAGAAGTTCAGAATGCCTAACGGGCAGAAGGGAGTGAGCGCAGGAGAGGATGCGGGTTCTCTTTTTTGCTGGTTTCTCTCTTTTCCTGTTTTGCTGAAGTCTCAGACACTTTTAACTTGAAAAGCACTGGTATAATTATTTCGTGATAATTCTCATAGTTCCCACCCAAGGCTTCCTTTAGCCAGCCCCACGTATTACATGCAATTAGCCACGTTTCATCAGCTGCAGTTGGTAATTAGCCATTACCTTAATACGTGCCAACGCCAAAGGGAGCCCACTGCCAAAGGCAAGTGGAATGAGTGAGGCTGACGGTGCTAACAAAGCCCAGAAGCCAGTGGATAACGGCTTTGCCGATTGCCCTATCTGGCAGTGAGGCGTATACCAAGTTGCTGAACGAGGACTTTGCTGTGAAATCTCCTTTCATTCCTCCTAAAACGCACTAGATTAGAGGGAAGAGTGAGCAGCACCCTAGAGAGCAAAGTGCTTCCAAGAGCTGCCCTTTCATGAGCGCTCTCCCCGCAGGTTTGTTACCTTTGATGCATCCTGATGAAATCAGAATCAAAAATCACAGTTACTGGCAGGCAGGACAGCTTCACTTGGAATTTGGTGTAACTTGGTGGCTTAATCTATGGATCATTCTGGTATCAGGTGACTCCATTCCCTAAATGGCATCTAATACACATGTATTAATAGACAGCATGGATGAGTGACTTGGTTTCAATAATTTGGGATAGTAGGTGGCTACTTTGTAGCTCTCATAAGTTGGCATGATGGTTAATTTTGTGTGTCAACTTAACTGGGCTATGGGGGAGCCAAACAGTGGGTCAAACATTATTCTTTTGTGTGTGTGTGAGTGTGTTTCTAGATGAGACTAACTGGCAAAGCAGATTGCCCTCCCTAATGTGGGTGGGCCTCATCCAATCAGCTGACGGCCTGCATATAGCAAAAAGGCTGACCCTCCCTCTGGGGAGAGGGAAATCCTCCTGACTGGCTTTAAGCTGGAACGTTGGTTTTTTCCTGCCTTTGGACTTGAATTGAAACATCAACTCTTCCTTGGTCTCAAATTTGCTGACTGCAAATCATCCTATTGTTTCCTATTTACTATTTTTCTGGAGAACCCTGACTCATACAGATGGTATGAGTTTGCTAGGGTTGCCATAACAAAGTGCCACAGAATGGGTGGCTTAAACAACAGAAACTTATTATTTTTTTTCCCCACAATTCTAGAGGCTAGAAGTTGAGATCAAAATGTTGGCAGGGTTGGTTCTTCCAGGCCTCTCTCCTTGGCTTCCAGATGGCCTTCTCCTCGTGTCCTCACGACATCTCACTGTATACATGTCTGTGTCCTAATCTGCCCCTCTTGTAACGATACCTGTCATATTGGATCAGGCCCACTCCACTGATGTCATTTCAAGTTAATTACTTCTTTAAAGAGCCTATCTCTAAATATGGTTACATTCTGAGGTACTGGGAGGTTAGGACTTAACATAGGAATTTGGGGTGGGGTTGGAGACACAATTCAGCCCAGAACAAAGATCCTTTGCATGGAGTCAGGAGTGTCTTTCAAAGTCAGACCTTGATGTTTTAAAAGAAAATGCTGGAAATGACCCACATAGAAAAAAAGAGAGAGATTTTTAATCAGGGCGATTATGAGGCCAAATGCCCTTTTCTTTAAAAGTATCTGCTATTTCCCTTAATGGAAACAGTTGAAAGGATAGGAGTGGTTGAATGACTCCAGGGATACATGGGCTGTGAGGAGGGAATATAAAAAATTGCCTGTAGATTCCTAAATGGTAAGTAGAGAAATTGCAGCAGATCGCTCAAGGGCATCTCAGCTTAAAAGTAGAGGCTTTTAACTGTGTAGTTTTTCTGTGAACTTCCTGTCATAAGATGCTTCTTAAGTAGGACACCTACATTAACCTCTTGTGTTAGTTAGGACTCCTGGATCAGAGGTGACAGAAAGCAAAATCTTTCCACCTAAGGGAAAAGGGGAATTTGTTGGCAGGAATCTGGGTATTTTGTGGCACACCTGAGCAATCAAGTGACAGGAAGGATAGGGAGGCTGCCTTTGGCTTCATTCTTTACTCTTTCCCTCTCCTTTCTGCCCCTCCCCCTCTTTATTTCTCCATGAAGTCAGAACATAGCCACTAACAAACAATTTTAAGGGCTTTAGCAGCCCAGAAAATCATGGATTCTCTTTGAGACTCAATCAATAAATTCCTGGTTCACTCTGATTGGCCCAGACTGTGTCAAGCATCTGCTTCTGGACCAATCAATTGTGGCCAGTGGGCAGGGCCTCGTTTTATAAAATGGCTGCTTTCACAGTGGGTTTGGGAGGGAGGAGTTTGCCACAAAAGAGGGGATATGCAGCCAAGCCTATTGGTGTCCTCTGTACCTTGTGTTAGTTGTTTTTTTATCTTTTAGAAAAATGATGAAATTATCTATGGCTAGATCCATGGCTTCATTTAGGGGTTGTTAGACTTTTGGGTGAAGAGTTCAAACAAATAATTTGATTTCTACAAATTATGAAATGTCCTGGGATAGTTATGATGAGTAATCGAGACACCTGGAAAGTTTCACATTTTCAAAAAACAAACTAAAAGAACCCAAATCAGCTGCAGTAGAGTTATCTGTTCTTCAAAGTGCTTTCATAAAGCAAAACTGCATTAAACACTTTCAGAAATAAACATCCGGTATCTGTTAGGGTGACATATCAATAGGATGACCCTGTGTTTTATTACCCAATCCAGGATAAGTTTGAAAGTGAAAAGGATGTGCTATTAATACTTATTCAGGGAGGACATGAGAACATGTGTAGTTATTCTACATCTCAAGACATTCCTAAGACCAGGAGAAAGTTTTTGCCTAAACCATCCCATTTCTCTCAGCCTTCAGTGAGGAATGATTCCACAATAGGACCCCAATTTGAATATCTACCTAGGAAGCTTGGCATAACTTTAGAGAAAACAGACTAGTCTCATTTGGAGAATCACAGGACAATTTCACTGTTGCTTGTCATATCATGGGAGTGAGTATGTTGATGTCTCCAGTCTTGATCACAGGGGATATGTCTAGAAGAAGGCTCCCAGTCCCTTACATCGTTCCTTCCCTAGTTTACTTCCTAGTTCTTCCATCAGCATAATAGCTTATGGTTCTTGCCACTTGCCAGAGGAGATAGAAGAATGACCTTCCTTCCTAATTTGGCCCTACAAGTCCCATTATATCTTCTTTCTATGAGCCCTAATCAACTTGTGTTCTACCCATAAACACTGAAATATACAGGTTATATTTATTTATCATGGGATAGCTTTTACCTTTCCCACACCCAGCATTAAATCAACAAATATCAAAATGACATAGATTTTACATGTTAACAAGGGAGAGATGAGGATGACCTAAAAAAACGTCCACAGGGAAGCCATCTATTATACCATTTAATAGATGAGTTAGTGCAGAATGAGAAAGACCTATACTAGTCCTAAATGCCAGAGAGTTAAAGAACATAACTGTCATTTAGTCTGGCTTTGGTTTTATATCACTGTCACTAAGTACTTGCAGCCCTTCTGTTCTCTTCTCTCTCAGTCCATTGGATTGACCTCAGCAAGTTCAACTCCACATTGGCCTCAAGCCCTTCACTGCTTTCGGTGGCCTGTCCTCCAGGACAGCCAGCTGAGTCAGGCAGTACCTGGAGCTGACATGCAGGAATCTGCATTGTATTACTACATAGAGGTTGTATTCCTTGTGTGAAAGTTGAACGAAAAAACATATTTCCTTAAGAATTAATGTTAATAGTCTAGATTGGATTCCACCACCCAAAAAGTTTCTACTCATTGATGCTTCCTCAACATACCTTAAACAATACTGAAATTGCATTCTATAAGCCATTAAGAGATAATGAAGGACTTGTGGAATCATACTCCCCTTAAAAATGTCAAGTCTGGGCTTGGTAGGAGAATAAAGGAGGCACAATAGGTCTATGGCCCAGAGTCAGTGGCCTCAAAGGAGAGGGAGGAAAGCATAGAGTTGGCTGTACAGAGGTGTAGTGGACATCTACCTCCATCTCCTGGTACTTAGTGGTGACATGGACAGATGCAGAGGTGACAGGGAGGAGCTGCACCCCACACCATATAGAAGGCAAAAGGTCCTTCTGGTAAAGAAGTCTGAGGGGTTCTCTGCTTTCTGCTGTAAGTCTAAGTGTGCAGAATCCTGTGATTACATTTTGTGGTGCTCACTTTGTAAACTGTTGCTGACATAATTGTGAGACAGAGTTTATAGAAAAATGATACCTATATAAGTAAAGTGGCAAACAGTGTGTAAAGGGTGGTTGTGTCCCGTGGAGCTGCTGTGCCTGCGTTATATGACATCAGCCATGCACAGAAACACCATTGCTAATTCGTCAGTGCAGCGGCCTCTCCCTTTTGAAGAGTAGTCAGCGGGGCCTAGGACTGACAGCACTGTCTTTGGAGTTATACAGATCCAGTTTCAAATCTTACTCCAGTCACAGACATGTCTAAGACACAGTCTTGACAATTAACTTAAAGATTCTGGCTGTCTGTTTCCTCAGCTGCACAGTGCAGATAGGGGGTTTTTATCCACATAGAGTGTGCAGCACAGTGCCTGGCACATACTAAATGCTCACAAATGGTAGTTATTATTACTGCTGTTGCTATTGTCATTCATCCTGTTGTTCACTTCCTTTCACCTTGAGATCCATATGAGAAATTTCCTTTAATATTCAGTTTTACAAAATGTTTTGCATTCCCTTAGAACTGGTTTGCTTTTTACCTTTGGAAATATGAGAATTATGTAACTGGCCTCACCTCCTATTTTCTTTACTTGGCTTCCAGGAAATTAAGTTAAATTTGAAATTAATAGCCATTAGGCTGATCTACATGGTTCACTCATTATGTTTTTTTCCCCCTATGGCTTTCATTTTCTGTTTTAATTTATATTTTCCTGAGTACAAATTTACTACTTAAAGATTATAATTTCTTTAGTATATGGAGTTTGAAATGTTACTTGTCTGTGCTAACTCTTGTTGTCCGTGATTAAGGCCTTTTATGAAAAAAGATACAATTAAACAAGCTGAAGTTCAACAAAAACAAGTGGGAGGGAAGTGAGTATCTACCCCTGGACCGTCCTTACTCACGTGTCAGAAGTTCTTGTCCCTCTCCTTTTCAAAAGGCTCCCTTTGTAATCTATTTGGCAAAGAGAGAGTTGCTGTATAATGCCATCTCACAGGCCCCAGCGTTGATTGTTCCTCTGCTCCTTCTAACTGGTTGATTTTGCTCTGACTTCGATCCTGCACACTCTGCTGCCGTTCTCTTCCCAGGACTCTCAGATTATCTATGCCCCTATAACTGCACTGGCCTTGGAGAAAGGACAGTGTAAGAAACACCACACTCTCCTGGTTGGCCTGGACACTGTCCTGGTAAATAGGCCATTACTTAGCATGGACATGGTCTCTTCTTGCCTTGTCATTTCCTAAAGAAAAGTTGACACTGGGATGCAATGGTGAAAGTTAAGAGACTCATTGCACAAATGGATTTTCACAAGGCAGAGGAACATTTTGTGAGCCACCTGTTTCAACAGCCTATTTTTTCACTTATAAATATGAATTGACAGATAAGGACAACCCTAAGATCTAAGAAAAATAAAGAGTTCCCAAAAGGAAGACAGAGATGAACAAAGAAAATAGATGACTCAAAAGAAACAAAGTAATTTAGGAAACAGAAAGAAACTTCAAAAAAAAAAAAACAACAATCTAAGATGTTGAATCCATAAAACATGAACAAGCTGTCTAAAAAAGAAACAATCAAAAAATAAAATTGTGAGTGCAAAATAAAGAAGATCAGTCTGGAGTTTCAACACTCAGTGAATATAAAGGAGTTCTAGAAGGAGAGAATGGAGAAAATGAAGGGGAAGAGGTGATGATGGTGATGGGGGTGATGATGATATTAATAGTAGTAGCAGTAATCATAGCAGTTGTGGCAGTTGCAATGGTAATACATCAAATAATTTTTTTCCTGAACTGAAGAACAATACATGTTTTCAGATTGAATGTCTCAGCACCAAATAGGGTACTTGAAAAAATGTCCATTAATACATACATACTCTTAAAAATTTGGAACCCCAAAAATAAAGAAAAAAATGTGAAAGTTTGCATAAAGACTTAACGTGTTGCCTGTAAAGGAGCAAAGTTTTGAAAGACATGGACTCTCTGCACCATTTGTGGCTAGAAGAAAATGGAACAAGATTTTCAAAGTTCAGTGTGAAAAAAATCTTGAACCCAGAATTATTACAACACTAAATAGTTTATTCCATTCTCTTCTTGCTTGCATGGTTTCTTATGAGAAGCTTGCTATTCATTTTTATCCTTGATCCTCTATGAATAAGGATATCTATATCCTCTGGTTTCTTTCAAGGTTTTCTTTTCGTCTTTGGTTTTCCGTACTTGTCAGTTTTGGGGGTACTTATTCTGATTTTTGTTCTCTGAGCTTCCCAGATATGTGCTTTGGTATCTGTCATTAATCTCGGAAAGTGATCAGGTATTATTTTTTTAAATGTATCTTCTGCTCCTTTCTCTATTTCTTTCCTTCTTCTATTCAAGTTATGTGTATGTTATACCTTTTGAAATTTTTCCATGGTTCTTGGATGTTCTATTCTTTTTTTTTTCTTTCCTGTTCTTTTTTCCTCCAAACTTTTTAGTTTGGGAAATTTCTATTGCCCTTTCTTCAAGGTCATTGGTTCTTTTCTTGGGTGTGAACAGTCTACTGATAAGTACATAAAAGGTATTCATTTATCTTACAGTGTGTAATGAGTTGAACAGTGTCCCCCCAATATATATGCCCAAGTCCTAACCCCCAGTATCTATTTGTAAACACTCAGCCCTCCATATCAACGGGTGTTACATTCAAGAATTCAACCAATCATGGATTAAAAATATTCAGAAAAAAAAATTCCACAAAGTTCCAGAAAGCAAAACTTAAATTTGCTGTGTGTTGAGTACTACAATGAGTCCACTCCAATGAAGTGATGTGTAGGCATTGTATTAGATATTATAAGTAATTTAGAGATGATTTAAAGTATACAGGAGAATGTGTATAGGTTATATGCAAAGACTATGCCATTTTATATAAGGAACTTGAGCATCTGTGGATTTTGGTATCTGGGCTGGGGGTCCTGGGACCAATCCCAATCCAATCTCCCGTGTGTACTGGGGAACCACTGGAGTGTCTCTGTAGATGTAATGAAATTAAGGATCTTGGAATGACACCATCCTGGATTTAGAATAGACCCTAAATCTAATAAGAAGAGGAGAAGACAGAGAAACACAGAAGAGAACACCATGTGAAGATGAAGGCAGAAATTGGAGAGGTGCATCTAAAGCCCGGGAATGCCAAGGATTGCTGGCAACTACCAGAAACTATGACATGAGCATGGGACAAATTTTTCCTCAGAGCCTCCAGAAGGAACCAAACTTGCAAAAATCTTGATTTCAGATTTCTAGTCTCCAGATCGTGAGAGAATAAATTTCTGTTGTTTAAAGCCACCAAATTTTTGATAATCTGTTATGGCAGCTAGAAAGCTAATACACAGTGTTTTTGATTTCTAGCATTTAAAAAATTCTGAGAGTTTCCATCTCTTCATGTACATTGCCTGTCTCTTCCTGCAAGTTGTCTATTTGTTGCATTGGAGCTCTCAGTGTATTCATCATAGTGATTTTAAATTCCCCATATGATAATTCCAACATCTGTGTCATGTCTGAGTCTGGTTCTGACGCTTACTTTGTCTCTTCAGACTGTGTTTTCGTTTGCCTTTTAGCCTTGTCATTTTTTGTTGAAAGCCCAATGGATTGGGTAATAGGAACTGAGGTAAATAGGCTGCTAGGATGAGATTTTATGCTAATTTGGCAAGAAGTTGAGTTGTGTTTAATGTTTGCAGTAGCTGCAGGTGCTAGAGACTTCAAATTCCTTAGGGTCCCTGTTTTGTCTGCCCTGTTGGCTTTGGGCTTCCCTAAGTACCTCTCCTATGGGGGAGTCTGCATCTGGCAGCTCTTTCAGCTGAAATCCACTCTTTAAACTGGAGCCCTTTTGGTCTGCTGTCCAGGTGTGGGGGAGGGGAAATTTGTAATCTTAGGATTACATCTCAGTCTTTTAGCAGACCTGTGTCTCAGTGCTACACCCATCACAAGTGTTTCTTAGCTTTTTATTCCTACTTAAGTGAGACAGGATAGCTAGAGGGGGCTAGAGTGGGAAAAATTTTCCCCCAAGTGGGTCAAGACTCTGGTAAAGGTTTCTCTCCTGGCTTTTGTTATGGCGAATACTGACAAAGGTTCTTTTTCCCCTTTCCCTACCAGAATCATTAGAGCAGCTTTCTTGGCTCTTCACCATGAACACCTGGTAGGGTTCCAGGAGATAAAACCTATGAAAGTGTGGGGACACCCCTAACACTATGGTCCTTAGGAGTTTTCACTCTCATGCTAGTACACTCAGCCTCCAGCAGTTTGCCAAAATTACCATTTAAGTGTCCCTGCCAGTTTTTCGCTCCAGTGGGCTTTTCTTCCTGGTAAGCAAGTCTCTGCTGAGACTCTGGGTTTACTCATTTCTCCAGTTTTCAGGGTTATGGTTTGCTCTGAGACTTCAGTTCTGTGATGGGCCCATGACAAGTCGTTGATTTTCAGTTTTTTCAGCTTTTTCTTGTTGTAAAGATGAGGGTGACAACTTCCAACTCCTTACATATTGGAGCTGAAACTGAAAGTCCCTGAACCTAGAAGTCTTTTTAGTTTCATGACACACTATGTATTTATGAGGGCAAAGTAGAGACATTTTTTGACGTGCAAGGACTCAGATATTTTACCACCCAGAGGTATTATCTGAAAAATGTATATACTCCAGAGAAATTTAAGAGAAATTCAGACTTCTACTTCTCAGAGGATGGAGTAGACATGCTTTTCCCTACTTCTCCCAGTAAGTACAACAAAAAACCTTGGACATTATTTATAAAAAATATGTAAGAAGGCTCTGAGAACTGGAGAAACTTCCTGCCAAATTAGCATAAAATCTTATCCTAGCAGCCTGTTTACCTCAGGAAGACCAGCTAAAGGATCTCAATACCCTTTTTTTGCATCACATATCCCAGACTTGGAATTGAAGATGCTGGCAACCTAGTAAGATAAACAGAAGATGCAAAAAGCGCTGACCAAAGCCAGCTTTGTCTAGCCAAAGGATTAGAAGAGGGTAGCCAGTCAGGACAGGAAACTTTTAGACAATAACTACTCTACCTAAGCCAAACACCGCAGAACAAACTGAGGCCCTACCTCTACCTATGTCAGCAAAGGCCAGAATGGGGAGCCTAGACTTTCACCTTTTTTGGGCTGTAATGAAGTATCTCAATACTCCAACAGGGTGGTCAGAGAAGGCCAAGAAGGGAGCCAGCACTTTGATCACCATACTGTGGTAATGGAACTACATCTGCCCCACCCTCATGTGTTAAGGAAGCCAAGGTGGTGAACAGTGACAAGGCACTCCTGTTCCTCCTGCCAGGACAGTACCAGTGGAAGCCTAGTGGGGAATTGGAGTTCTCACTCCACCCAGCAATAATGAGGGACACTCTTCCACAAGTGTCACTGGAGGCTGAGTAGGAAATCTGGACTTCTACCCCCACGCGGCAGTAATGAGACGGTGCCTCCTATTGCCATGCCAGAGTCATGTTAGAAGAAGCCAGCTAAAGTGGCACACTTAAGTAAGATCCAGAATCTTATAATACCCAAAGCATCCAGATTTTAAGTGAAAATTATTTATACAAAGCACCAGGAAGATCTCAAACTAATTTTTTTAAAAAAGACTATCAATATGCCAACAAAACAAGATGATACAGATATTGGGATTATGTGACTAAGATTTTAAAGAGGTGATTATAAAAATGCTTCAGTGAGTATTAACAAACGTTCTTGAAATAAATGAAACAATAAAAAGCCTCAGCAAAGAAACAGAACACGTAAAGAAGGATCAAATGAATATTTTAGAAGTAAAAATTATAATAATAAAAATAAAAAGGTCAGTGGATGGGCTCAGTGGCAGAATAGAGGTGACAGAAGAAAAAATGAGTACATGTTAAGATAGAATAATAGAAATTACCCAGTCTATACAACAGAGAAATAGACTAAAAATAAAAATGAATAGTACCTCAGGATATGTGAGATGATAACAAAATATCTAACCCATCACTGGATCCCTGAAAGGAGAGGAAAAAGGGCAGGTCTAAAAAATTATTCAAAGAAATAATGGTTGAAATCTCTCCAAATTTAGCAAAAGACACAAATCTACAGTTTCGGCAAGCTAAGCAAACTCCAAATAGGATCAACACAAAGAAATCCACATAAAGAAGAATTAACATGGAAAGGGTACCACTTCTCAATTCATTTTATGAAGCTAGTATTATAATGATACTAAAAATCAAACAAAGACAATATAAAATAAGAAAACTAATGATCAACATCTGAAATAAATATATATGCAAAAATTCTTAACAAATTATTAGCAAATAAATTCAGCAAGAATTTATTTGAAGAAAGACCACATGGGACTTATTCTAGGAATGCAAGGATGCTTCAATATTCACAAATCAATCAACATAATTGATCACATAAGCAACCTAACAGAGAAAAAAAAAATCACATGATATCAATTGATGCAGAAGAAATATTTGATAAAATTCAACACACATTCATGATAAAACTCTCAGAAAAATATGACTACAGAGGAACTTATTCCTCTGTTATATGCTCTGTGATAAAGAGCATTTACACAAAACTTAGAGCTAATAATTATATATAATGACAAACAGATTGGTACATAGCATGGAATACTATTCAAAAATAAAAATGATCCCAACGTGGATATATACAATTACTTGGATAAAACTTTAGAGAATTATGCTGAGTGTAAAAAAGCAAATCCTCAAAGGATACATACTGTGTGATTCCATTTGTATAGCATACTTGAAATGACAAAATTATAGAAACAGAGAACAGATTATTGATTGCCAGGGGTCAAGGTGGGAGGGAAGGTATGGCTATAAAAGCGTAACATGAAGGATCTTTGTGGTGAGTGGAAATGTTTTATATTTTAACTGTATCAATGCCAATAAGCTGGTTTTGATATCCCGCTATAGTTTTACAATATGTTACCATTGATTAAACTTGGTAAAGGGTATGTGGGATCTTTTTGTATTATTGCTTATAACTGCATATAAATCTACAATTATCTTAAAATCAAATGTGTAATGAAAAGAAGAAATCCAAGGAAATGGAAGATATGGATGAAAGAAAAAGTGGACACAAACTAGGAACATAATAAAAAGAAATCCTAGGATGATGAAGATGCAGTAGGTATGAAAATATGTTAGTCCGTATAAAAACAGGAAATAGAAAAATCCCTGAAAAATATCTGCAAGAAGAAAATGATATCCCTTCAACCATCAAAGGGGGGAAGACACAGGGTGATCTTAGTAATACAGTGAAAGTATATTGTTTAATTATTATGTATATATGCTTGAAATATGCTGTTCCTCTGTTTCTCCTACTCTGAGGTTTTAATAATTACTTTCTCCTTTGAACAGAACAGGTTTATTGATTTAAGATTACAGTGTTTTCTCTGCTTGTCCAATTATATACTTCATGGCCTACAGTGAATAATATGCACATAATCATGTGTTGGTAATGCTGGATATTGGCTTTCAATTGAAAATCAATTTATAAGCAAAGCACAGAGCCTTAGTTATATTTTAACATTAATATTAATGTTATAAGCCTTGACATTGACCATGTAAAGTTAATGACATGATGGCATTACAGGCAGATAGGGAGGCAGGAGTAGAAAGGCTATAAGGAGATAAGGCAAATTCAGGGGCACTAATTTCCTCATCCTGACATATTGTCTAAAGTTAATGGGTCAAGATATTGTGTAAAATCAATGGTTCAAGGACTGAAAATTCATGATTTAGACTTGTGACTGTAACCTACAGAATTGAAAAAAATGTGGCTGGCAGAAATATAGAAGGTAGAGTATGAAAGGCAGTATAAATGAATGGAATTCCTCATTTTTCATAGCAGTCAGTATATAATGCTCCAAGTTAGCAAATTAAAAAATAAAGTATGCATACAATTTAATATTATGGAGTAGGCCTGTAAGGATTACACAAAGGAAGCATTTATGAGTGGTTACTTCTGAGTAGTGGGACTGTTGATTGCAGGGAGAGAAAGAAGACTTTTTTTTTTTTTTCAAATTTTGGGCCATCTAACACTATTTGAATTTGTGTTACTGCATAGATATGATTTTTTTTTTTTAGAGACAGAAATGAAAACTTTTCCATAAAGGTTTCCAAGATCTTGGCAAAATTTATGTATTAGGGCTCCAAGTCAAAGTACTTGACAAACAAATTTTTGGAAGAAAATTTATCATAAGCTCAGAGGTACTTTAGCCCTAAAATAGTGGCAGTAGGATGGATATTCTGATTTCAGAGTGAACCTGAGGATTTGAAGAGCTTCCCCTCCCCACCATGATATATGTCAATATACATAGAAGCTAATCAGAGCTTCATGTGGACTTCAGAAGAAGTCAATTGTTTGAAGATTCATACTTTAAAGCATCAAAATTAATTTGCTGCTAGAAATTGAGACAAGTAGCAGGAAGGCCTATGTCTGGGTTCAACTCTAATTCCAGAGAAGGGAAAGGCCTTTCTTGTCTAGTTGTAGTGAGCTGTAGGGGACTGAGGTATTGCATAATCATCACTGCATGAAGGAGACAAGCTACATATAGCTAATGCTCAAGAGACCCCAGAGAGTCAGAGAGATGGAGAGAGACCGCTGAAGACTCTACCAGGTGGGCATAAGTGCTCTGTCCTAACCTGCCCAAGGAGATAAATGACTCCTCCTCTATGGGGGAGACTGAAAAAGGGGTAGTGAAAAGGGTAATGACTTTCTCCCAAGTTCTTTCAAGAGAGAAGACATTCCTGTTTTAAGAGCCTAGGCAGGAATCTAGGGAGAGAGATTGGCTCTCAGAACTGGCGTGTGGGCTGTGGGCTGTGCCTTAACATTCACCTGGCCATTGTACGTGGTCAATATGTATAAATAAGCTCAATTAATTGGAAAAAAACTTTCATTTCTTTCCCCACAGGGGAAAATCTTAATACAGAAGAGTTGGATATTTAAAAAGTGAGAATGGCTAAGCCAGAGTTAGATTTTGAAATGCCACTATTTTTTCACTGAAGCTTGAATCAACCAAGTTTCAGTCAGTTGAATACAAGGGACTCCTCCAATCTTTTTATTTTGGTGGTGGCATTGACACCAAGGAAGAGATCTAGTGCTTTTATTTTTATATTTTAATCTAGTAAAGGAAATGCAATTAGACAATGATTGTTTACTTAGCACCACTAGATTTGAAAGGTCAAATCCCAAATTGTGTACTTTAAGGCCATTACCTAAATAGAAAGGCAATGTAGAAAAGATCTCTGATAGCTTATGTATAATATTATAGCCTTTTATATAATTTGAAATATTAATGGCTTGGGCTGATGATACAATAAATATAAAATCATATATGTTAACAATTAGGATAGAAAAAACATTAATATTTAGAGCAGAAATGGTAAATAAATTCATCTCACATGTCAACTCCAATCAATTATTAGCAGCTTATGGGAACACTGTATTGACAATCATTCTGAGGTCACCTCTGGGATTGATTAGTTATGTCTGCCAAGGCTGGGAATAGGCAGCATAGGCTTCTGAATTCCTTCTCTGTGTTTTCTTGAAGTTCATTGAGCTTCTTCAGGACAGCTATTTTGGATTATTTGTCTAAAAGGTCACCTATCTGCATCTCTCTGGGATTGGTCACTAGTATTTTATTTAGTTCGTTTGGTGATGTCATTTCTTCCTGGATATTCTTAATTCATGGGGATGTTCATTGATATCTGGGCATTGAAGAGTTATTTATGAATAACTCAGTCTCTGATCACTGCAGCTGTATTGCCACTGGGGATGCCCCAAACCCAGTAATGCTGTGACTCTTGCAGACTCCTGGTGGTACTGCCTTGGTGAGTTTGGGTAAGATACAGGAGAATTCCATGGATTAACAGGCAAAGTCTCTCACTTTATTCCCTCAGTCTCTGTGCTGGCCTGCTAGAGTTGGGGGGAGTGACTTAGGCATTTCCTCGTGGCCACTAGTGCCAGATCACACCCGAAGCCAGCCCAATCTCACCCAAAGCCACTGGTGACTGTTGCCTGGCTACCTCTGATGTTTACTCAAAGCCCAAGAGCTCTTTAGTCAGTAGATAGTGAATCCTGCCAGGACTGGGTCCTTCCCTTCAAAGCAGCATGTTTCTTTCTGGCTCAAGGTAGGTCCAGAAATACCATCCAGGAACTAAGGCTTGGACTCAGGGGCCTCAGGAGTCTGTTTGTTACATTATTTTACAGTGGCTGAGCTGACATCCAAGTGGCAAAACAAAGTCCTCTGAGCTCTTCCCTTTCCTTTCCTCAAGTGGAAGAAGACTCCCTGAGCCATGCTGCCTGCAGTTGGGGGAGGGGTGACACAGACACTGGCTTGGCTGAAGCTGCTGGTGTTTCACAGGGTCATGTGCACCCTAAGTCCACTGGCTCTGAGCCAGCACAGCCACAAGAATTGCCCAAGGTCTGCAGCTTTTGTGGCCTGACTGCCTTATGGATTTACTCCAGGCCCCAGGGTGCTCTTTGTCAGCCAGTGGCTGGGCTAGCAGAAGCTTTAGATTTCCCTCTGTCCCGGCTGATCAAAATGCTTCCTCTCTGGACACCGACAGAATTCTGCCCTGTGCTGTGTTCCCCTGCACCAGAGTGGCACTGAGTTTCAATTCAAAGCCCCACAATCACGTCACTCTCCCACGGGCACACAGATTCTCTCTCCACTCGGTGTGCTGACAGCATAAATGTCATGTTATTTATCATTTATGGTTGAGAGAGCCACATGAAACTATTGTATAAACTGTTCTCTGACATTAGATTCTGCATCAGTTTCCTCATTTGTAAAATGTAACAGAAGTAAGGGTCTGAAAAGGGC
Organism: Lepilemur ruficaudatus; assembly: GCA_963574885.1. Classification (NCBI taxonomy): domain Eukaryota; kingdom Metazoa; phylum Chordata; class Mammalia; order Primates; family Lepilemuridae; genus Lepilemur; species Lepilemur ruficaudatus. The sequence goes on along the minus strand of CAUYRT010092223.1, from coordinate 4,968 downwards.
AAACTGTTTTATAAGTTGTCTCTTTAAAACCCCTCACCCTTTTTGAGGAATTGAAACCTGCATTCCTGCCTGAGTCCAGTAATCAGAGGGGCAGAGGAGTGTCCTTCAGCTAGAGCACATCCATTTTTATGTTTTACACATTGGCTTCCACATCAGGTTTTGGTTGAATGAACAAGTATTTTATAGCTAAAGAAAAGTCTGAAAAATAGTAAATCTTTAAGATTCCATCAATTACTCTATGCTCTCTTTTCTCCACTCTGCCCTCTTCTATAGTAAGGAGAGAAAAAACTTCTCAGAGGTGTAGTATTTAAGTTGGGCCTTGAAGGATGAGTAGGAGTTCTCTGTGAGGTAGGGGTGTGTGTGTGTGGTTATTCCAGTGTATTAGTATTTCTAAATGATCTATAAATAAAAGGCCAAAGAATCGAGACTGGGATTTAGAAAGAGCTATAATTGGCCACCAGGATGGGCTTTAGTGGATCACCACAGTTTGGTGGGTTTGCAAACACCTAAAGTCATTCTTAGAGAATGACCCAGGCTCTCCTGAAATCAGATGTACAAACCAACATTCAAGGTTATTGAATTTCCGAGGATATCATACCTACTAATTTTTGGATTATTTAAAACTCGTCCCTGAATCCATGAAGCTACATTGGTGATCGACAGACTCTTTGGTGAGCATGGAATAGATGCTTTGGATAGAGAGTCCATCCAGGTCACTGGAGGACCAGGAGACTGGTCACTTCCTTCATCTGCCAGGCACTGTCTCCCTGCCCTGGCCAGTGCTAGCTGAACCCTCACAAATTACTGCCCTTGACTCTCCTTTCTACGCAGAGCCTACGTACCTCAGTATTATCCTGCTCTCTGCAGTTGCCTAGATTACAGCTTTCTTCAGTTACAGTTCACATCTGCAGAAACTCTGCTGGCTCTTTGATTACTTTTGCTTGTTTTCCGGGCCCCTGCAGCTGGATTATTGGTTCGGGTGGGACTACTGCTATCCATCATGTGCTGACTTCGCCCGGCTCACTCTGAGGAGGCGGCTTTATCTCTGTGTTCAGGAGGCACCTTATTGTTTCTCTATATTTGGCTCTCAATCTTTCATGTTGCCCTATTCTTTTTTTTTTTTTCTGTAAAAAATCTAAATTCAGCTGTGATCAGCTGACATGTTCACTTTCCCCTTGCCGAAGCGCACATGCACCTCGGTCCCAGCTTTGGTTCCAGCTGAGCAGAGATTGAATCTGACGGTGGCTGGAGGGCATCGCTGCCCCGATTGTTCTTGGAATTCCTGAACACTCACCTCTCTCTCAGGAATAGAAAAGCTACTCTAATTTGAGTGGTTAAGCCCATTTAAAATCAGAGATGCAAACTCTTTGCCTTATAAATTTTGATGGGGCTGCTTCTCAGGGAGCTGTGTGTGCCATATGTAATAAGGTGTAATTATACAATTCTGGAGTTCAGGATGAAAACAATAACTACGATTTAAAAGGGAAAAAGAAAGAGCTTGTGTTTTGGCAAAAGGTTTTCCCTGACTGGGAGATGGCGGATCTGGTTGGACACATTGAATGAGGGCTGCATCCATTTGGAGTCATACTCAGCCCCAGTTCCTGTGGGGTGTGGATGAACGTGTTCATTGAATGTTCATTTACTTTATTAAATTCTCATGGTACTTCAGGCACTGGGCTGGTGCTACGGATAAGTGGATGAACAAGATGGGTTTCTGCCCTCCTGCTTCTCAAAGTCTAATGAAGGAGGTAATTAAAATAATAGTAATAATAATAACAATGCTAACTGGCACATTGAATTAACATGAATTGTGGGATGTAATCAGAAAACAACTTTCTTTCTTTCCTCTAACACCCATTTATACCCACTCTGTTGGGCTAGTTTCTCCTCCTGTTGGATGAAATCCACAAAAGGTGTCATATATTTCTGTGATAATGAAAAGGCCTTCCATGACATCATGTCACAGAAACAACCTTAATTATTTTAATTACTAAAGTATAATAGTAGAAACTCTTGTCTTTTTTTAAAAAAAACAATGTAAGCTGCCTTCTCCCCAGCTTGGGGCTCCTCCTGCCTGGCCCCACAGCAGTGGGAAGGGTGGGTGTGTAGGGAATGATGGGGGAGGGGAGAAGCGGGTGTTGGCTCCTTTTCTTATTCCCAGCCCAGCACTTCTACTCCTCTGCCAACACTGGCAAGACTTCCCGGGATCCTCTAAGGAGGAATTCAAGGCAGAGAAAGGAGTTAAGGGTCAGGGAGGTTCTTACTGACTGTGGAAGGCACAATAAGGGTGCCAAAAATATCTGCTTCCTAATTCCTGCAACCTGTGAATATATTGGGTTAGATGGTAAAGGAGAATTAAGGCTATACATGGAATTAAGGTTGCTCACAGCTGACCTTGTGATGGGGACGGTACCCTGCATTATCCAGGCGGGCTTGATGTGGTCACAAAGATCCTTATTAGCGGAAAGGGAGGCAGGAGAGAGCATCACTATGATGGAATATGAGGAAGCTTGTCTGTGAGGCAGCCCTGCTGACACCTTGATTTTAGACCATTCAGCCCTGTTTCAGACTTCTGCCCTCCAGAACTGTAAAATAATTAGTGCGTGTTCATTTAAGCCTTAAAGTTTGTGATTTGTTTTAGCAGCAATAGAAACTATAACAATATGCTAATTTTGACTACAGCTGGATTTTGTGTTCCTGGGGCTGACAGTTTACAGCTGTTCTTCCTTTTATGGGGTTGCTATTCTGTTTCTTTTTCCCCTCAGAGAATTTCTCCTCCCTCTCACACCTCCCCTCCCAGCCCCTCAGCATATACCTTAATTAGCGATTCTTGCCTGTTTTTCCTTTGACACCCGTGAATGTCATCCATGCCATCTCCCTGCTGACTGGTCACTCATGGCTCCCTCCCCAGCTCCTAGGCATTTCCCTCTTACTTTCCTTGGGTCTTCATTGACGGTGACCTTCTTGGGCTCTCTTGCCAGCTTTTTCTTGCATGTGGCCTAGATGTGGTCAACAAGAAACACTCAGGCCCCTTTTTTTCCCAGCAAACTCTCAGGACTGGGCCAATCAAGTACTGTTCCTCCTCCCCACCACCAAGAGAGCTGGCTGTAGTTTTCCTGTTTCTGAGGCTGAATCAGCCTCCAGGTAGTCCCTGTGAAGTCCCTATCCCCAGCTCAAGGTGAGGAACACCCTTGCCCTTGGTAGAGTAGATTCAGAGCACACCCACACTCTCTTAAAAGACATCCTCTTCCTCGGGAATTCTGTACCCAAGAGCCTTTCCTTCCCTTGGTGTAGGTGAGGGACAAGGAGTTGCCAAGCATCCATTATGCCTTCTTGGCAAGTCCTGCTTGGTGGCCTCAGAGTTCACTTTGGAATGTGGAAATAGTTGGCCTTTTAATGTATTAATACACAATAATAATAAAACCAAAAAATACTAATAGTACTTATGGGCTGCTTAATATGGTCCAAGCACCGTGGTAAGAACTCTGTAAGAATTACCTCAGTGATTCCTTAGGACAACCTTGCAGGTGGATACTAATATGAGCTTGTCCCAGTTAAGGAAAAGAAGGCCTGCAGAAGTTAAGTAATTTGTCCCAAAGCCACATAGCTGGCAAGTGATGGAGCCAGACCGGTGTGCAGAGAAATCACACACAAGCTGCACCCCTGGTGGGTGGGAATGCCCTGTCCTTCCCCAACCCTCACATCTTTCAAAGCCTCATCCAAGCACCTTATTCTCCTTAGGATCTTCCCTGATGACTCTAATCTCTGCTGCCTTCCCTCTTCTGAACTTCTGTCCCTACATGTCATGGACAGTTTGCCAAGTGCTTTACACATGTTAGTCTGCCTCCTGACTTAAAATGGAACTGCAAACAGGAATATAGCTGTACCCCTTTAGCCTCAGTTTTGTGTTCCACAGTTTTAGTTACCCAAGGTCAACCATGGCCCAAAAACATTAAATGGAAAATTCCAGAAATAAATAATTCCTACGTTTCAAATTGCCACCATTCTGAGTGGCATGATGAAGTCTTGAGCCATCCTATTCCATCTGTCCAGGGACATGAATCATCCCTTTGCTCAGGGTCTCAGTGCTGTCTATGCTACCCACCCATTAGTCACTTAGTGGACATCTTGGTGATCAGATTGACTGTCATGGTATCGCAGAGCTTGAGTTCCAGTCACCCTTATTTTACTTGATAATGGCCCCAAAGCAAGAGCAACAATACTGGCACTTGGGTATGCCAAAGAGAAGCTGTAAAGCGCTTCCTTGAAGTGAAAAGATGAAAGTTCTCAACTTAATAAGGAGAGAAAAAAGTCCTATACTGAGGTTGCTAAGATGTATGGTAAGAACAAATCTTCATTCCATGAAATTGTGAAGAAAGGAAAAGAGATTCCTGCATGGTATATACAGGTTTCCATACTAATGGAGGTTTCAGGAATCCACTGGGGGTCTTGGTGTGTACCCCCTGCGGATTAGGGAGGACTTCTGTACAAACAGCTCCGAATGAACAAGTGACAGCCCCATAGCCACCCCCATCCCTGTACCATCTGAACCCAAACAGATCGAACGGATGTTTCTACCCAAAGCCACAGACATTGTTCTGACTAACTGTACACAGCGGTTTATATCACCAGAGAGAACACTTAGCTCGGCCTCTAAAAGGTCTGCTCAGGTTAGTGTGACTTTGTTGTTTTTTAAAAATGATTTTTATTCTTTAAATTTCCAAATAACATTGTATGTTTTTATCATGTAAAATGTGATTTTTTTTTTTTTTTTATTGGGGGAAAACTACAAAGCATTTACAGTACAATGTTTGCAGTCACAATTTGTAGTGAGCTGATTTCCCAAAATATATTACCACTCAAGTTGACTTATCCTGTTACATTCAAAAACCTACTCTGTCAAAGTAGTCCAGAGAGTACATACATAGTGCTCTAACTATATCTACGTACAACCAACACTCCATTTAA
>CAUYRT010092222.1:0-15823 GCA_963574885.1 Lepilemur ruficaudatus | reverse complement strand
TCACTGCAGGAATGTGTTGACTAAGTGAGTCTCTGCTAGGAAGTGAAACGTCAAATTTAAGGCCGGGCATGGTGGCATATGCCTGTAGTCCCAGCTACTCAGGAGGCTGAGGCAGAAGGATCGCTTGAGCCCAGGAGTTTGAGGTTGCTGTGAGCTAGGCTGACGCCACAGCACTCTACAGCCCGGGCAACAGAGTGAGACTCTGTCTCAAAAAAAAAAAAAAAAGAAATTTAAGCATATTTTTGGAACAATATGTACATTTTTATTTACTTGTATATTTTAATGCTTCTGTGAAAGCATTAACATCTTAGAGCATAAAAATGAATAGTATCAAAACTACACACGTAAACAGGATGTAAGTTTATTGATTGTTCATTATTCCTGCCTGTTGCAAAAAAAGTAGCCGTGGAGACCAGGCTCTGGCTATGGCGTATATAATTTGCACACTGCATCAGTCCTTCCCTCTTCTGTCCTGAGCTAAGGGAGTCCAGAATGGGCACCATTAGCAATTCCTAATGGAAGCTCTAATTCCTACTTAGAAGCAAACAGTAAGAAATTAAATCAATTCAATCTAAAAACATACAGTGGCAATGTCATTTCACAAGGGATGCTGTTTAAACAGTTAACTCTGAGTGAACTCTTCCTGTTCTTTGATTGGAAAGCGTTTCAGACCTTAATTACTGTGTTCTGTGAGTCTGTGACAGATCGTCCCTGTTTTATAGGCTTCTTGCCAGGATAAAGCAGGTTTTTTTTTTTGCCTTCTTTTAAGAAGACTACACTTAATTAGTGCTAGAGTAATTAACTCTTTGTGGGTTTGATCTTGTTTTGCCATTAAATTTTGATTCTAGCTTCTGTTGTCTTTGTAGTTGTTCTTAGAATAAAAGCAGCTCGAAGCAAAAATTGACTATCTGTATCAAAAACAAACTTCAAGGTTTTTTTCAGCACAATAAACAAAATTGTAAATTTAGCACAAAATAAAAGTTTATAGGAAGGTTTCTATGGCAGCAATAGAAACAGAGAGAAGGACAAAGTGGGGTACTGGCTTCAGCGTTCGTTTTCCCAGCTAGCCACATGACCACAGGCAACTCATGTAACCTCTCCCAAGGCTCTGTTTCCTCATGTGCACAATGGGCTTAGTAACACCTAACTCAGAGGCTTGCTGTGACTACATCTGGCATACATCAGGTGCTCAATAATTGTGAGCCAATTTTTCCTGCCCTCCCCATCTTCCATCATAAAATAGGATCCTCTGCATTTTAATTCTTTGACTCTCTATTGTAGTACATGGCAGAGCGGCTGTCAATCTGACATGCTTTCAAACCAGTAGCACCCCACCGCCATCCTGCTCCTCAGAGAGTGTCCTTTTGGGTGACACTGTCTGTTCCTAGATCTAAGAAGAAGAGATGACAGACCTGACTTAAAAAAAGGGAAGGCTGGGATATGAAAGGTTGTACTGAATGATACTGAATCCTAGGAGTTGCAGAGAAAAAGGATTCACTCTTCATTAGTGAAACCCAAATAAAAATTGATCACATTAGGCTCGCCATGACAAAGAATAATTCAATCAGTGCCTTCTTTTAAGATAAAATATAAAGTTTCTTCCTAAAAGTAATTTAGAAAAAGGTGAAAAAAATTCTTCTAGGTAAAAATGTCTCATCATTATCTCCCTTTAACTTTTTTTTAAGAAAAATGACTTTATAGATTGTGTAAAAATAACACATGCTCATTATAAGTAAAAGTCAAGCAATAAGGAAAAGAACAATGAAAAAGTAAAAAAACAAAAAATCTCTAAAAACCTACCATCTCCAAATAGCCATGATTGATAACCAGAAACCACTGTTTCAGACATCTCTTTTCTGATATATACAGTGGTATTTCTGATTATACTTGAATTAACTGAATAAAAAGTAAAAATGAAATAAACAAAATTGTTCAATTTCTGATATTTCTTCAGCACAAGAAATATAATTTTTTTAAAATACCTCCAAAGCTAATTAAAAGCATTATGAAAAATGTTAAGAGGTTGGAGTTACTATGCATTTTAAACTAAATATTTTAATTTTAGGTGGACTCTATTGATTCCTGCTATAACAGGGCATAAAATTGTACACCTAGTCATCCTGCCCATTCTAATCACTTTGTTATTACATTTGTATATTGTTTGTGTTTACAATATTTGCATCCATTGATAGAGACAGGTTTGAAATTTTAGTTCTATATTGAAATAGATTAAATGCTCATCCTTAGTGTTTTTGTTATATTTTCATTATGTCAAACATTTTTATTTTGACTTATGTCGTGGTCAACTGGATTAGGTCATCTGATTAAATTTGGTTTATTTGTTTTATAAGTTCTATATTCCTAAAGTTCTTGCGTACAAACAATTTGTTATGTTTCAAGGATAATTTGTTTATGAGAAAACTATTGGGGCATACATTCCCACAGAATACAACAGATACCACTTTCTAGCATTGAGTGTGTGTGGAAAATCTAATACCAACTTGGTATTTTTCCCCTTTGGACATGACTTGAGTTTTGTCTTGATGCACCTTTTTTTTCAGCCTGCAAGTTCAGTAACTTCACTAGGGTATATACTGGTATTGATCACTCTCCAACAACGTTTTCCTGGTATTTGAGAACAGTTCATGTGCAGGCTCAAACGTTTATATTAGAAAGAGATTTTCTATCTCATTTCTATATGACTATTTCTGGAATCAGAACTAATGTTAGCATCAGATATAAAGCCAGGAGAATATGAGACAACACACAAGTGGGTGTTCAAAATACCATGATACAACAAACACTAGCCAAAGAGAGATGACATAGTGAGACTAATATCAGATAAAGTAGATTTTAAAATAAAAAGAATTATTAAGGATCAAGAGAGACATTTTTAATATTGACAGGCTTAATATCCAAGGGAAAAAAATTACATAATTGTAGGTACTTAATATAATAATACCATAGTCTCAAAAATCTAAACAAAAACTGACAGAACTAAAAGAACTACATAAATCCATAATCATAGTAGGAGATTTTTAAAAATCTCTTTTACTGTCTCTTGAAATATCATAGCGACATTCAAAGATTTGAACATTATTAACAAACTAGATCTATTTGACATCGATAGAACCACTGTTCACAATAACAAAATGCACATCATTTTAAAGCAAAATGAACATTTACCAAAATTAATAATTATGTTGGTTATAAAGCATGTCTCAACACATTTCAAAGAATTGAAACAGTGAAATTTATCTAGAAATCAATGACAGAAAGATAATTGGAAAATTCTCAAATACTTAGAATTTAAGCAATGTACTTCTGAATGGCCCATGGGTAAAAGAAGTCATAAAGGAAATTAGAAATATTTTCAACTGAGTGAAACAAGAACATCAATGTTTGTAGTCTGTAGCAAAAGCAATGCTTAGAAAAATATGTTTAGCTTTAAAATGCTTACATATTAGAGATAAAAAGCAAAAATACTAAATGATTTAACTTCCCCTTTCAAAAAACCAGCAAGTTAAATGGAGAAAAATTAGAAGGTAGAAAATAATAAAAAACATAAATTAATGAAAGAGAAAATTCATATATAAGAGAGAAAATCCAAAAAGCCAAAAATTTACCCTCTAAAATATTTTTTTTAATTGATAAACTCCTAGCAAGACTCATCAAGATAAAAAAAGAGAGAAGGTAAACCTACCAAATTCAAGATTGTAAAGAAGGCATCCCTATAGCTACTACAAACATTTTAAAAGGAAGATATTATGAACAACTTTATGCAAATAAGTTTTTTAATTTAGAAGAGTTTTTCTTAAAAAACACAGCTTATCAAAGCTGACATAAGAAAAAAATGGTAAATTTGAATAATCTTATCTATTGAACAATTGACTCCTTTAATTTAAAAAATCATAGAAAGAAAACTCCATGTCCATATGGCTTCATTAGCAAACTCCACCAACATTTAAGAAACACAGAATAGTCATCTTACAACTACGAGAGAATGAAAAAAGAGGGACCACAACCCAAGGCGATTTTTACTTTGGTCAGCAAAACCTTATTACCAAAGCTTGACAAGGGCATTGCAAGAAAGGAAAATTACACAAATCTCTTTCAAGAACATAGATGCATAGACCACAAAAGATCACAAACAGCCAAAACAACCTTGAGAAAGAAGAGTGAAGCCTTCACTCTTGCTGATTTCAAACTGTATTACAAAACTACAGTAAACAAAACAGGATTGTATTGGCATAAAAGTAGACATATAGACCAATGGAATAGAATTGAGATCCCAGAAATAAATCCACATATACAGCTAACTAATGTTGGACAAGGGTACCAAGATAACACAATGGGGAAAGAACAGTCTCTTCAATAAATAGTGTTGGGAAAACTGACCATTCTCATGCAAAAGCGTGAAACTGGACCCCTATCTTACAACATTCACAAAAATTAACTTGAAATGGATGAAGACAAACACAAGATCTCTAACAGGAATACTCCCAGGAGAAAACACAGGGGGAAAGTTCTTTGATCTTGATTTTGGCAGTGATTTTTTTGGATTTGATACCAAAAGCACTGGCAGCAAAAATGAAAATAAACTGTAAGACTACATCAAACTAAAAACCTTCTGCACAGCAAAGGAAACAATTAACAAAATTAAAAACAACCGATGGAATGGTAGAAAATATTTGCAAATCATATATCTGGTAGGGTGTTTAATATCCCAAATATGTCAGGAACTCATATAACTCAGTAGTAGAAATATAAACAATCTGACTAAAAAGAAGAAGAGGTACAAATGGCCAAAAGGTAAATGAAAAGGCACCCAATATCACTAATCATCAGGGAAATGCAAATCAAAACCACAATGAGATGTCACCTCACACCTGATAGGATGGCTACTGTGCAAAAGACAAGAGACAGCATGTGTTGGTGAGGATGTGGAAAAAGGGAACCCTTGTGAACCATTGGTGGGAGTGTAAATTGGGACAGTATTGTGGAAAACAGCATGGAGATTCCTCAAAAACTTAAAAATGGGACTACCACATGATCCAGCAATTTCACTTCTGGTTATATACCAAAGGAAATGAAATCAGTATCTTGAAGACATATCTGTACTCCCATGTTCATTGCAGCACTATTCTAATGAAGATGTGGAAACAACATAAGTGTTGTAGATGGATGGATGAAGAAAAGGTGATACACACGTGTGTGCACACACACACACATACACACAAGAATATCATTTTCAGCCATAAAAAAGAATTTCTACCATTTGCAACAACATGGTTACCCTTGAAGACTTTATGCTAAGTGGAATAAGTCAGACAGAGAAAGACGAATACTGTATGTAAGCGAGCTTACATGTGAATCTTAAAAAGTTGAACTTGTAGATACAGATAGAATGGTGTTTGCCAGGGGCTGGGGGATTGGGGAGATGCTACAGTGTTCAGTTATGAGATGAATAAATTCTAGGAATCTAATATACAGCATAAAGGCTATAGTTAATAATACTGTATTATATACTTGAAATTTGAAATTTGCTGAGAGAGTAGATTTTAAATGTTCTTACCACAAAAAAAAGGTAGCTATGTTAACTAACTTGATTGTGGTATCATTTCACAGTATATACATATATCTAACATCATGTACACCTTAAGTATACATAATTTTATTTGTCAATTGTACCTGGAGCTGGAAAAAAGAACATAGATGTTTGCATTTATGTTGCAAAATATTAAACCCCAAAAAACACTCATATCCATAATATATCAAGAACCTGTACAAATCAAAAAGACCTAATAAAAATATGGGCAAAAGATTTGAAGATATGTTCTAATTTCCTATTGCTGCTGTAACAAACTACCACACATTTAAGGGATGAAAACAACACACATTTATTTTCTTATAGTTCTGTAGTTTAGAAGTAGGACATGAATTTCACCTTGCTAAAATTAGTGTTAGCAGGACTGCTTTCCTTCTGGAGGCTCAGGGGAGAATGTACTTCCTCGCCTTCTCTAGCCTGCAAAGGCTACCTGTATTTCTGGGCTTGTGGTCCTGTTACTTGATCTTCAAAGCCAGCAATACCAGGCTGAGTCCTTCTCACGCTGCCATCTCTGATTCTCTCTTTCGATATCTTCTTCACTATTAAAGATGCTTGTGATTACACTAGACTCACCTAGATAATCCAGGATAATCTCTCTGTTTTAAGGTCAGTTGATTAGCAACCTTTATTCCATCTGCACCTTTAATTCCCCTTTGCCGTGTAACCTGACATATTCTCAGGTTCCAGGAATCAGGACACAGACACCTTCAGGAAGACATTTTTCTAAATACTACAAAACATCACAAAAGAGACATAGAAATGGCAAGTAAGAATGACTCCGTTAGTCATTAGGGAAATATAAATTAAAATCGTCATGATATACCACTATACCCACTAGAATGGCTAATATTTAAAAATATGGTTAGGATATAGAATAACGGAAACTCTCATACATTGCTGCTGGGATTTTTAAACTGGCACAACCACTTTGAAAAACTAGCAGTAAAGCATAAAATATTAATACCCTCATTCTTTATTAGGGCATTTCACTCCCAGGTATACACCCAAGAGAACTCTCTTTCTATATAGATGTACCACCCGATATTTATAGATATTAAGTAGCATTAATTTTAATAGCCACAAAGTAGAAACAACCCAGATGCTTATGTAAAGTAGAATGAATAAGAAATAAATTGTGGTATAATCATACAATAGAATATTACACAGCAATAAAGATGAGTGGATGTCTGCTATGCAAGAATAACATGGATGAATCTCATAAACATAATGTTGAGTGAATAAATCTAGACACACAAAGGCACATATCATAGGATTCTTTTATTTTCTCCACCCCCCCAGGGTCGGACACACAGCTTACTCCTCCCTTCTCTGTGGCTCCCTCCCTGGCCAGCATCTGCTTGATTCTGTGGTCAGGTACTTGTGGTCAGTCCCTTTCCCAAGTGGATTAGGGGAAGGGGACTGACCTGAAGAGGCCCCTGCAGACCTAGAGTCTGTTGAGATCTCCTAGGGACCCAGGGCCAGTGTTATACAAGCCAGAGATGACACAGTGAAGCAGAGGTCCTCTCTGGTCAGACCAGCAAGCAGACAAGCCCAGAGAAGGAGCACTTACCTGGACTGCACCTGCAGACTGGGTGACATTTGCATGTCCCTTCCTCTTCCCATGTGTCATAGGATTCTTTTTTCATTTATATGAAGTTCCAGATCAGATAAGACTAATCTATCATAATTGAAGTTGGAATAACAGTTAGCTTTTGGCATTGAATACTTGAAAGAGAGCATAAATGAGGCTTTTGGGGTACTGGTAATGGTCTATTTCATAAAAATATACTTATTTTTATGGTACTTTACATGTTACATTTTAATAAAACTTTCAATAAATCTATGGAAATAGTGTATATAGCTTGTGTAAAAAAACTTTGGAGCTTCTTTAGCTTTCAAGGATATAATGAAAACAGACTCCTGATTAAGCAGGCCATAGTACTGAGACAAATCTTGCAGTGGACAGACACTTCCTGTCAGAAGAGCCAAATATCAAAAGGCAAGAGGTTAAAATGAATTAAAGTTTAGCCATTCTTGAATCAAATGAAAATGTTACAGACCCCAGAGACTATTCTTATATTTGGACTTTTTCAGTGACCTAAAAGTAGCCCTTTGAAATTAGTTAAGTAACATTATATTCAACCTTTCGAAATGAGGGTTTTTGCCTTTTTATGAGAAATTGGCATTTTCATCCTCAAGGAGGTACACAACCTCCTTGACACAGGGATTCTGCAATGAAACTATCTCAATATTTTAAAAATATAATGTGCTTACCAAAGGCCCAACAGAGGAAAAGGAGAATGGAAATTTCAAACCACAAAAGCAGAAATCAAAAGCACTATAATGAGAATATCCACAGTAACATGACCAAACCCCTGTTTCCTGTTTCGCTTTTGGCTTTGGTCTGTATTTAGAGCACCACAAATGGGTACAGAAAACAATAATAACAAATAATAAATACTAGTAATAAATATTAAAAAATAAATACTATTTCCTTTTATATGGCACATTATGTTTGTAAAGAATTTTCATAATGACAGGTTTTCTTGGAAAATCAGATCCACCTCGGTTCAGATACCAATCAGGCCCCTTATGAGTTATCTACCCCTGGACAAATTTCTTAATTGTGCCTCAGTTACCTCATATGTACACTGGTGGTGAGAACTACCCAAACAGGTTTATAGGAGGACCGACTGAGGCAATGTATGTAAGTCCGTGGCATATGAATAATAGAGATAAAAAGATAAAGTCCATGGCACACAGTCAATGACAGCACTTGGGTAGGGTACCTCATTTGACTTTTACAACAACCATGAGTGCTGGGAGTGTTTCTTTACCTACCAAAATGCCTACCCTACTTTCAGGCATTCAGTAAATATTTGTTTAATAAGTGAGTGAATTCATGAATGAATGAATGAAAGTAAGGCATGAATCCATTGTGCTAGTTTTGCACGAGAAAAGCAAGGCTCAAGTTTATCCCAGGTTTCACTGCTCCTAATTAGAAAAGTTGGGTTGCAGACTCAGTTTTTCTCACCCCAAGCCCAACAGCACCCTCTATTCCAACAGCACTCGTGACAATATTTACCCGCCTTGCTCTGGATGTTGGCATTTTATCTTCATTTCGTAATGTGTGATTTGTTCTAAGTTAAAGAGTGTCTGGACTCAGCTCAGGAAGAAATTCAGTAAACAAGTTTCACGCTTATGCTGATAGCATGTGATATTTTAAATATACCAAAACTATGATAAAATGAGGAAGCACTGAATTTATATAGTAGGTATGTTTAATACAAAATAAAAATATCGCCACAGAAAGTATTGAACAAATAAATCCTCCCTGGTTTTTTTTTTTTTTTTCTTGAAGCTATTGCCTTAGAAAATTAAACATAGCCAGATAAATGTCTTTCCCAAAGGCATTATGGTAATTCCTAAGTCACATGTTAGGTCATTTAACTAAGGTTTAGAGAATTTCTTCAACTAGCTAACATCTGGGCTGTCCACGCTCCTTGCCTTTACTGATAGAAATGTGTGCGTTGTGGCCAGCATGCTGAGAAACTTATGTCCATAGAATCATAAAATTGCATTTTAAAATGTCAGTGTGTTATCCAATACAGTATGTGCAGAATGGAAATGACCCGGAAGCACTGGGAAGCAAATAGGCATTTGAATAGGAAGAACTTTAAAAGGCAAGAATAGGGCAAACAGGGGAAGAATATGCTGGAAATAAAGCCAGCAAGATTAAGAACAGGGCTATCAAGAGAAAATAAGAAGGAGGCGGGGCGCAGACTCAGGCAGCCCTTTCCCAGAAGTTGCGGTAGGAAGGTCCTAGGAGCTCCCCCAGAGATGCTGCTGTACTGCGCAGGCCAGGCCTCTTGCTGGCTGGAGCTGAGCTAGATCTTGCCTCCCTTTTGTAAGTGGAGGGAGGATGAACTAGGAAGCCGAAAGGGAGAAAAAATGTTCCAATAGTTATGAATTGCACAGTGAACAAACATTCTAGAAACAGTATAAAGCAGTTGAAAAAGGCCAGGACTAGGAGACATAGGTTCTTCTGCAGAGTGACCCAGGGTAGAGGTTTTAGTAGCAGTCTTGGCACTTCACGGGTGCTCACTGCTACCATCATCATTGTTATCATTGACACCTTTTTTCTCAATTACATTTAAATGATCATTTCTAATATATAGGAAATCCACTGATTTCTTCAAGTTTATGTCCAGTAATCTTACTGAATCCTCTAAACGTTTCTTCCCACTGCCCTTAGGATGTACCCAAACTCCTTAAAAGGTTCCAAACCTTTTATTCTTTAGCCATAGAGAAATTCTTTCACATCTTCAGATGATGCATGTTCCTTCCTGCTTCCAGCTTTACCTACATGTTTTTTCCTGTGTTTAGAGCACCACTACCTCCATCTTCTCTTGTATACGGCATGCTACTCTCTTGCCTGGAATATTCTTCCCAATTACTCTTCTCCTGAACAACTCCTACTCATCCTTCAGGGCTCAATCCAGTGAGCTTTTTTCTTTGCTAATCTTTTGCCTCTCCCCTTCTCACGCCCCCTGGATTAGGAAGCCTCCAAGGTACATTCCCTAGAACTTTTTACTCCCTCCATGATGGCATCTCTTAGATTTTTCTGGAGCTTCTGGTCACCAGGTAATGTCTTTCTCTAGACTACCAGCTGCCAGAGGGCATCGGCCATGTTTATCCAGTTTATCATTTTATCCTGGCACAGAGTGGAAATGTAATAAATATTTCTTGGATGCATAAATGAACTAAATAAATTATTAATATTTTTAAAAATAGAAACAACAAAATGGGCACCATTGTTCAGACACTGTTTTCCCATACCTTCCCACTGTGGAACTGATGAATCTTTAAGAAAAATGTCAATGTTCTGATTCTGTCTGGATCTTCCTTTCTTTCCATTATTTTTCTAAATCATCCACAATTCCTCTTCTGCATCCTATACCATCAAAAATTGGAATAGTTGTTTCCTTTCATCAGAGATTTTATTCCAATTGCAAAGACTTCTCAACTCCCCTGTCAGCAACTGCTCAAAGTTTACACATGAAGTTTCAAGTCTTCAGTAACTGCCTCTCTATAGCTCTAGCTCATTCTCTTCCCTCTTCCTACCACCTATTGTTCAGACCCACCCCAGGGCCGAGCCATGAGACTTCGCTCTTTCTGTCTCTCTCCAGAACACCTGTTGCCATTTTGCCTACAAACAGAGTATGTCCATTTTCACTGTGCCACACCCCTCTACCTCTCTGTTGCAGGAATCTAGTCTGTGTCTTTGAGGAATGAATATGCTTGCTAGTCAGTGGATTTTTCAGTTCCCATATTATTGGAATAAAGAGAACATTATCTAGGTTGAGCGCATGCTCAGAGTCTCACACTTTCAATCATCACACCCCGGCCTCAGACTACTGGGCTTAAGCTGTTTATTTCATGCCCGTAATGGATGGGTGACATTATACCTTCACAAAATAAGGCATGAGGAAGGAGTAATCAGTGCAAATTAGCCACCATTCTGGAGATGCTATCCAAGGTGCATACGATGATAGACCAGCTGTTTCATCTCTGGTACCAAAAAGTTCATATATGTATGTGCATGGGACAACATCTATGCTGATTTCCATCGTCCCAGTCATTTGCCTGTATGTTCTCAGATAAACTCACTACCTCTTCTCCTCTTCTTGGAATCACCATATACCACATTTTCCAGACTCCTTGGGATGGAGTCTCTATCAGGGACTAAATCTTCTCTGTGGCTCCAGAGAAGCTAGATTCTACAAGACAGTCCCTCCTTGCTGTGGTTGCATCTCCCACCAACTAGCCCAGCTTCTGGGTTCTGGTAATACCAACTACCCCATTGTCCCATCCATAGGAACAGTAGCGGCTTCCTATTCTTATCACTATCTGGGATGCCACATCATCTCCTGTGTGAATTTTTTTTTTGCATTTTTTTATTTCAAAATATTAAGGGGGTACAAATGTTTTTGTTACATGGATACACTGTATAATGCTGAACTCAGGGCTTTCAGTGTGCCCGTCACCAGGACAGTGTTCATTGTATCTGATAGGTAAGTTTTTTTCCCTTACCCCTTCCCCAACCTCTCCACTTCTCAGTTTCCATTGTCCTTTATGTCTCTTTTTGCCCACATGTATCCATTTATTAGCTTCCACTTATTAGCGAGAACACGTAATGTTTGTTTTTCTGTTCCTGAGATATTTCACTTAGGATAATGGTCTCCAGTTCCATCCAAGTTGCTGCAAAAGACATTATTTCCTTCCTTTTTATGGCTGAGTAGTATTCCATGCTGTATACCACATTTTCTTTATCCACTCATGAATCGATGGTCACTTAGGTTGATTCAACATCTTTGAAAGTATGAATTATGCTGGGATAAACATTCCAATGCAGGCGTATTTTTGATAAAATGATTTATTTTTCTTTGGGTAGATACCTAGTAGAGGGATTGCTGGATCAAATGGGAGGCTTACTTTTAGTTCTTTGAGGAATCTTCATACTGTTTTCCATAGGGGTTGTGCTAGTTTGCAGTCCCACCAATAAAGTATAAGTGTTCCTTTTTCTCAGCATCCAAGCCAGCATCTGTTGTTTTTCGACTTTTTAATAATGGCCATTTTGACTGGGGTAAGGTGGTATCTCATTGTGGTTTTAATTTGCATTTCCCTGATGATTAGTGATGTTGAACATTTTTGCATGTGTTTTTTGGCCATTTGTCTATCTTCTTTTGAAAAGTTCTGTTCATGTCTTTTTCTCACTTTTGGATGGGATTATTTTTTTCTTGTTGATTTGTTTGAGCTCTTTGTAGATTCTGGATATTAGTTCTTTCATCAGATTTATAGTTTGAAAATATTTTCTTCCATTCTATAGGTTACCTGTTTACTCTGTTGATTATTTCCTTTGCTGTGCAGAAACTTTTTATTTTAATTAACTCTCATTTGTTTATTTTTGTTGTTGCTATGTTTGCCTTTGGGATCTTAGTGATAAATTCTTTGTGTAGGCCTATGTCTAGAAGAAATTTTTCCTATGTTTTCTTTTATAATTTTTATGGTTTCATGCCTTATGTTTAAGTCTTTCTGTGGAAGAAATTTTCAATATTAAACTGTCTCCATTGAAATACCTAGAGTGGATTCTTTTTCCCTTACTGGACCCTACTGCTTCACCCAGAAAAACCCAAAATGTACAAAATATAAATCTTATAGGGTAAATAATATTTTAAACAACTTAAACACTTAATGCAATATAACTGTAAATCACTGGTATTAAATTTATTCTCTCCTCCCTCCAAGCCTCAGTATTTATTTGGAATTCCATCTTTGTACATCTTTTCAGCTAAAAATGTGAAATAAAAGTAATTCTAGTTTATATTTTAATATAAATCCCACTGAAATTGATATCTTAAAATGGAAGTCACCAGATTAATGGGAAGCAGAATTTGAAGGTAAACCAGAAAGCCCAGACTTAAAGCTCCACTGCATCTTCTATCATGCAGACTAAGACATTATTTCAAGTAGAAAGTGATTAGATGTTGACCAAATGGTCCTAAGCAATTTTAAAATACCTTGGATTCAGGAAAATAGCAAAACACACTTTTCCTCAATAAAAAAACTTTTTGGAAATTTAAGAATCCAAATATGTTTTAAATAAAACGCCTGTATGCTTCAAATTTAATTATATTTAAAACTTTTTCAGCTTTCTTATAGATAACTTGAAGTCTTAAGTTCCTTAACAATCTTTGAAACACCATATTTTAAAAGAAATTTACTTTTATAGTATAAAACCACAAGGAAAAGTACTGGCATTAAGCCAACAGCCCTACAGCTTATAGTCCAGGGGATGTGAAGTACTGAAATTAGTAAAACTATGTTCTTCAAACTAAACTTAGTGAAGTGATCACTTTTTTTTCATACCGTATACAAACACTCAAAAGTCATCAAAGGTGGCTTCACCTGGAGCCCACATAAGGGAAAAATTACTAGAGGTCTCCTCAGATACTGTCATAACAAAGCTAAGGCAAGGAACTCACAATACACAGAAGCATTGAAAGCTATTTTTCATCCACTCTTAAGGTTTCTGTCTCTCAGCCTTCTCAGAACAATCACTGGCTTCACGGGGTGCTTCCTGGCTGTTACCTAAATGACTCTGCACTCTGAAAGCCCTTCCCTAGCCCTCTGACAGCAGAGGGAATACTAGGGATAGAACCAAAGAAGTCAGGGGCCTTGAGGGCAAAGTGGAAGAAAGACATCCTGGTTCCTTACTTTCCTGTTCTCCAGTTCTTTCTAATACAGCTTGGATAAGGGTGATACTGAGTTTCATTCTAAAAGGAGCATCACTTAGTCTCCCCACTCTGGGAACCAGATTCTTGTCTGCACTTGTCCTGAGTCCTCCAATCTACTGTGAAAACTATCAGAGAGTAGTTTTTAGAGACTGGGTCTCACTCTGTTGCTCAGGCTAGAGTATAGTGGCCTGATCATAGCTCACTGTAATCTCCAGCTCTTGGGTTCAAGGGATCCTCCCACCTCAGCCTCCCAAAGCACTGGGATTACAGGTGTGACCCACCATGCCCAGCCTAATTCCTAGATTTTTATTTAAAGAGGTTTAGGTGAGAATTTCCCAATTCTTCTTATGGTCTGTTAAACAATGGAAATCTGTACACTACATAGAAATTCCTTCTGTTGCATCCCAGAGAAATAATGATCTAGCCTTGTTTTCATACCTCCAATGATGTGGAGCCCACCCACTCCAAAGGCAACCCATTTCATTGCTAGGCAGGGCTGATATTTGAAAGCACTTTCTTCGGCTGAACCAAATTATCTCTGTTACTTTTAATAGCTACCATTTATAGAGCCATGATGATGTGCCAGATATTGTTACTTCATACATTTCTAACCAAACCTCACAAAAACCCTTCAAAGTAATCATTCTGCCACTTCCTGGTTAAGGAAAATAAAGTTCAGAAAGTTTAAATTACCTGCCTAACATCACAGCAATGTTGGCCTTTGTGCCACCCTGGTTTTCCCTAACATGCCATACTGCTTTCAACTTCCAAAGAAATTAAATTCTTGGAAACCCAAATAGTTACTATTAAATAAAGAAAGTGTCATCCTTTTGGGATGTTTACATATGCCCTCCCTCCAAACATCTGGAATAGCTGCTTTTAGGCAACTGGAAAATGTGGGTTTTTTTCCTCCCAGTAAATCTGTATGGCTTGGAAGAGATAGACAAGTGCCTGAGTATTAAAATATGTCTGTATGAATAAGGCCACATGTGTCCCTCTTCTCACCTATATACAAACATGTGCATACATACACACACACCTAAGCACCTACACAAACAACAAGAATTAGGAAGACCTGATTTTTCACCCCCATGAAAATAATTGAGGTTTCTCCCACCTACTTTCCATGGGAGAGAGCCACAGTGAACCCCAAAGGTGGCAGTAGGAGGAAGAGACAGATTGGAGGGGACACGAAGAGGAAAGCATTGCAACTGTGAGGCTCTTGTATACTAACACCCACTGCCGAGTGGGTAGGCATCCCCCCAAAAGCCAAAAGATTCCTCCACCCCACAAAAGCCACAAGGTCTGGGGGAGAATGCCAGGCTGAATGGAGCCAGATTCTTGCCCCTAAGGGAGCCACGATCAAGTGGGAAAACACAAATGAACAACTCCACTAAGAGGGAGCACGCGCCAACCAATTGCTTTCATCGCTGTTAACGGAGTGTGCCTTAGAGTGGTCAGAAGCAAAAACGCTGGTGTGAAACCTCGCTCTGCCTCGGGGCTGTCCTGTCCTCCCACGGAAGAGAACGCTGACCCACTCTGCTGTTCAAGCTGTGGTTCCTAAGCTAGATTCTTCTTGTAAACTGATTCAAAATACGGTTTGTGGGCCGGGCGCGGTGGCTCACGCCTGTAATCCTAGCACTCTGGGAGGCCGAGGCGGGAGGATTGTTCAAGGTCAGGAGTTCGAAACCAGCCTGAGCAAGAGCGAGACCTCATTTCTACTATAAATAGAAAGAAATCAGTTGGACAACTAAAAATATATAGAAAAAATCAGCTGGGCATGGTGGCGTATGCCTGTAGTCCCAGCTACTCGGGAGGCTGAGGCAGTAGGATCACTTGAGCCCAGGAGTTTGAGGTTGCTGTGAGCTAGGCTGATGCCATGGCACTCACTCTAGCCTGGGCAGCAGAGTGAGACTCT